>JAAGKR010000160.1:222241-278553 GCA_011419295.1 Clarias macrocephalus
TCATACTTAATATTGACTTTTTTATTTAAATTTCACTGCATAAAATAGCAAATTGTTCTTATCTTGATTGTCGTCATAAAAAAAAAAAAAAAAAAAAAAGAAAATCATTAGATAATCTCCTCTGTTTGTCCCCGCTGCGTAAAGGCCTAATATCCACTATTTATGGTGGATTGATGGGTCTGAGTCACACCTCTTTAAGTAAAATCAAAGCTGCTTGGGAGAGGGACCTAAATTTGACACTGTCAGACGACACTTGGAATTCAATTCTCAAGCTTGTCAACTCAACTTCCTTATGTGCCCGGCACTCTTTATTACAGTTTAAGGTTGTACACAGGGCTCACTTCTCCAAACTCAAGCTTTCCCGTTTCTACCCAGACATTGATCCTTGTTGTGATAAATGTAAAAGCGGAGAGGCGTCTCTTATTCATATGTATTGGACATGCCCGAATTTGGAAAAATTCTGGAGGGATGTCTTTAAAACCTTGTCGTACATATTGAAATGTAATCTTGAACCAGACCCTCTGATTGCTCTTTTTGGTGTTACCGGTGAGGAAGATAAGCGTCTAACTCCAGCTAAACAGCGTTTGTTGTCTTTTGCGACACTCCTGGCCAGACGTTCTCTTTTATTCAAGTGGAAGGATGCCACCTCACCCACTCATTCCCAGTGGCTCAGAGATATTATGTCCTGTTTATCCCTGGAGAAGATTCACTACTCAATCCGCCATTCAGACTTGAAATTTCAACAGGTGTGGGGGCCCTTCCTTCGCTTTTTTCATATACATTTATAGTTTGATTCCTTACTTATTTAATATTTATTTATTTAGTCTTTTTTGCATGCAGAACCTAAAACTTCCAGCTCATTTATTATTATAAAAAATTTTTTTCATCTCTCTCCTTTTGTAAATATGCCTGGCGTCTAACCTCTCCCATACATGTATAGCTGGCTTGGAGTCAGGGAGGGGTGGGGTGGGTGGTATAGGGTTTTATAAGGGGGCTATAAAACGTGTATTTGAACATTGCATGTTTACCCTGTTATATCCCTGTTTAAAATCAATAAAAATATTGTTGTGAAAAAAAGAAAATCATGTCATTAACCCTTTATAGGTCACTCACTGAAATATGTGAAATTCAAAATGTCAAGACTTTTTCCAAGACCTTTGTTTTTTTGTGTGTAATTTTTAAAATAAAATGAAACGATCATTTTTATGTTGCAAATCAAGGTCAGTGAAATTACCATATATGGTTCTTTGTCCATCTAGGGTAATAATTTTCCCAAAAAGTGTGTATATGATTTTGTTCAAAACACCAAGTTAAAGGCACATTTATTTAAGCATAAAAAATTATACAAATATACACTTTTTCTTGTCTTAATGATACTGACACATGTACGTTACCAAATGTGGTTATTCACCGCATTAAGGGTTAAAACATTGAATTTTACTTTTGACTCAATATGTACAGCCAGCATGTAACTTATGTTACATTATACAGTACATATTGCCCATGTTGCATATACAATGTATATTTTTATATGTTACATTGTATATATATTTGCATGGAGTTTGCATGTTCTCTCTGTGCTTGGTGGGTTTCCTCCTGGTATTCTGGTTTCCTCCCACTGTCCAGAGACATGCAGAATAGGCTAACCGGCGTTCACAAATTTCCCGCAGTGTGTGAATGAGCGTGTGGCACCATGTCCAGGGTGTACCCCGCCTCGTGTCCCAATGTCCTGGGATATGGGAGTCCTAATATATATGTTCCCATGTTATATACAGTATATACAATGTATGTATTTATGTTGCACTGTATATATTACCCATGTTATATACACAATCTATATTTGTTACATTGTGTGTGTGTGTGTGTGTGTGTGTGTGTGTGTGTGTGTGTGTGTGTGTCCACGCCATATATACAATGTATGTGTATATGTTACATTGTATATATATATTGCCCATGTTGCATATACGATTGTACATACCACCACATGGACAATATATACAATGTAAGACGTCTTAAAAGATGACCGATGAGAACTTGGGAGGTGTTTTATGATGCGCTGTGGACTGGAGACTAGGTTCAGGT
This sequence comes from Clarias macrocephalus, assembly GCA_011419295.1. NCBI lineage: Eukaryota > Metazoa > Chordata > Actinopteri > Siluriformes > Clariidae > Clarias > Clarias macrocephalus. The sequence goes on from JAAGKR010000160.1 coordinate 224,324, forward strand.
ATTGCTGTAGTACTACTTGTAGACTCGTGAATGCGCGTTACGCACTTTACGCATCTGCACTCCGGTAATGAATGGGTGCTCTGGAAGCCCCGCCTTTTCCGGTGGTCACACGATCCAATGAAAGCGCACAGTGCGGCGCGATGGTTAGGAACGTAATCCGCCGTCGTGTCGGGATTGGAATGTAACAGTGTAACAATCGGAACAACTGAGCAAATGGTGATTAGGAAGCACGGGCTGAGCAGCTCGGTCCGCGTTATTTTCCTGGACAAACCGCCGGCGCTACAAGGCGCACCAAGTCTCTCTCTCTCTCGCGCGCGCGCGCGCTGTGGCTCTCGCGCTGTGCTGTGCTGTGCTTCAGTCCCGTGCTGCTCTGCTCATGAAAGGATTTACTTCTTGCGCGTGACGAGATCAAAGGAATAAGAGTGTCCGAATGTATCTACGATGCAGGGCTTTGTACGGTTAGAGTCTTTAGGATGAACTGATGTCCACCGTTAATAGTTTGGGGAAAGGATTTACGGACCTCCAGTAAGAGAGATCTAGTGGACGACTTCTCCACCTCCTCCTCCTCATCATCACCACCACCACCAGTCTGTGCTCCAGCGGAATTAAAAGTGCACAGTTTCGACTCATCGTCCATGGAAGTTCACAGATAAGTCTGGGGGGAAATAATAATAATAATAATAAAAACATAGACTTGCGCTCGGTGTGAGATTTTAATGGGCGAAGTCAGTCTGTGAGAAACACCCCGGGTTTGTTTACAGGCGATGGGGCGCCGTGATGTGCTCCAACTAGTCAGCCGAGGGAGAGTGCGGGAATAGCCGGCAAAGTCGCCCACATGCGCTGGATCAGCGGCTCGCCACGGGATCGGTATCCGAAGCAGAGGGAAGCTCAGGCGGCTCGGGAATCATGGCGGAGCGGCGTGGCAGTAGCGATCGGAGGCGGTGCTGAGAGCCAAACTTCGAGATTTTGTTCGCAGGCGTTCGGCTCTCGGGACCCATGCAGGCCAAAAAGCGCTACCTGGTTTCGCTGCTCACGGGCGCCTTCCTGCTGCTGCTCTTCTACCTGGCGGGTGTCCCGGTGTCTCCGGGCGCGAAGAGCCGGCATGTTCGCAGAGGTCACGGCCACCGGCGCCCCGAGCACCAGCCGCACCAGCAGCAGCCGTGGCCGCACTTCTCCGACCCTTTAAACTCGTTCAGCCCGTGGGACCAACCCGACACGGACGAGTCCAACATCCACATGTCTCCCCGGCAGAAGCGCGACGTGCACGCCAGCGTGTATAAAGGCAAGCGCTGCCGCATGGACTCGTGCTTCGACTTCTCGCTGTGTCGCCGGAACGGCTTCAAGGTCTACGTGTACCCGCAGCAGAAGGGCGAGAAGATCTCCGAGAGCTACCAGAACATCCTGGCTACAATCGAGAGCTCCCGTTTTTACACGTCCGACCCGGGCCAGGCGTGTGTCTTCGTGCTGAGCTTGGACACGTTGGACCGCGACCAGCTCTCCCCGCAGTATGTGCACAACCTGCGCGCCAAGGTGCAGAGCCTCCCGCTGTGGAACGACGGCAGGAACCACCTGATCTTTAACCTGTACTCGGGCACCTGGCCCGACTACACGGAGGACCTGGGCTTCGACATCGGCCAGGCCATGTTAGCCAAGGCCAGCATCAGCACGGAGACCTTTCGGCCGCGCTTCGACGTCTCCATCCCGCTTTTTCCTAAGGAGCATCCGAAAACCGGTGGTGAGAGGGGATTCCTCAAGTACAACACCATCCCACCCTTTCGGAAGTACATGCTGGTGTTTAAGGGCAAGCGGTATCTCACCGGGATCGGGTCGGACACCAGGAACGCTTTGTATCATGTTCATAACGCAGAGGATGTGGTTCTGCTGACCACATGTAAACACGGGAAGGACTGGCAGAAGCACAAGGATGCGCGCTGCGACCGGGACAATGCGGAGTACGACAAGTAAGTTCTGGACCTTTTTACTTGTAAGGCACACTGCAGGACGGGGTCATTTCACAGAATCTGAGGCCCCTTCTTTTGAAAATGCAAAGTCCAGGGAGTGTGTGTGTGTGTGTTTGGGGGGGCAGCGGCCTCTATCTCTAACTCTACTTCTGACTGTTACAAGTAAAATAAGATTTTATGAATGATGGATTAAAACAAGGCGGCATGGTGAGTTAGTGGTTAACACCCTCACCACCTAGGACCACCAGGACCCGGGTTCGAGTCCCTCCTAGGGGTCTGTGTGCATGTTCTTCCCGTGCTTGGTGAGTTTCCTCTGGGCAAAGTAGGCTAACTGGTGTTCCAAAATTGCCCATAGTGTGTGAATGTGTGTGTGTGTGTGTGTGTGTGCATGCCCTGTGCCTCGTGCCCTAAGTCTCCCGGGATAGGCTCCAGGCCCCGCCCCCTCACCCCGACCCTGTATACAGGATACAGAGTTATAGACGGTGAGTGAGTATATTAAAGCAACTGGAAATGCTATGCAAAGGTTTGACTAGTTGTCTATAGTGTCAAGTTTTAATTTAGTCCAAAAAAAAAAAAAAACACATATAATCTACATCAGACAACTGATAGAATCCCTTTGATCACCAGTCCAGTTCAAAGCTTAACGAGTAAACATCCATTAGCAAGTGAATGCAACGGTACATTACTCTATATGTCTTGTAAAGCATCCCAACCCGAGTGCTGTTTGAATAGGTAATACTGGGAACTATAAAACCGTGAGCTTTCCCACAGAATGGAATCCACTTTTAGTGCCTATTGACACAGTGGGAAATGGGCTTGAATGCCAGGCTCGGAGCTTTAAGGACCCTTGGTCTGTTACTTATTCGAATGTGTGCAGGCTAAAGCACTAAGCACTACTTCCCCCACCACACACACACACACACACACACACACACACACACACACACACTCTTTTCACTCGTTCCAGTGGAGGAATTTCTCCTCTCATATTTCACTGTCTTCTCCTGGCTCATGATGCAGCAACTTCACTTGGATATGCTCGGACATGTCCCGTTCTGTAATATTTAGATCTTTCGCGAGGGATAACTAACATTTTATTTTTATTCCGTTTATTCCTTTAGCACCGTGCAACAAAAAGTGTGTTGCTTCGAGTTTTCATAACCATCAAACAAACAAATTGTGGGTTTATTTCAGAATAGTTTTTTTTTTCGCAGGTTTGAATGAGAGCATCTGTCACGTTAGGAGGTTTACCATCGGCGTCTAGCACTTCTGTTCGAGCTCGTAACGACGTGTAACTGTGTTTCCCTGTGTGTCTGAAACCTCTAATTGCAAATGCGATGATTTTAAGGGGCGTCGAACCTTTATTTTATTTATTTATTCCCCGGATCTGTGCTGAATGTGTCATCACACCTGGTCTAGGTCGCTGCTCATCCTCCCACTCGTGCTTAGCCGTGGCACTAATGTGCAGGGATATTTTTGGCATCAAACCCCTCACCTCCCATGGTACTGCAGAGGTGCTGCTCAGCAGGACACACTGATGTTAATTGGTGTGTGTGTGTGTGTGTGTGTGTGTGTGTGTGTGTGTGTGTGTGTGTGTGTGTGCGTGCGCGTGCACATAGAGAACAGCTGTTGGGAACATGAGCAGGCTGATCCAAGCAGAAATGCAGCATCTGATATGCTTTTGCATGTTTTTATCACTGGTTCTTTCTCTTTCTGGTCGTCTGATAAAGAGGGACTTGGGGAATTGAGTCAGATCAGTTAAGTAAAGCTGGAGCTCATGCATAATCCTGTGTATGGCTTTTTACGTTTTTTATTTTTTAAATTACCGCATCTTCCTCTTTTATTTAATGTACAATGCACTACACATTCAAATAATCCCATTTAAATCAACTTGCTGTTGGAACTGGTGCAGGTTTTTATAATTTATTATTTTTTCAGTGGAACTTTAGCAGAAGGGCAAATTCTATGGTTGGCTGAACTGCAGCGAAAACTGTCTAACATTTCAACCAGCTGTCAGTTTGTACCAGTGTCTCATTTCTAACAGTATGTTGCACGCTCCTACAAATAACCTGGAATAGGGCATGTAACATGTCACTCGTGGTTTCGGCGGCGAATCCAGCTCTGGTTCTCTGGTTCATACCTTAGACAAGACCTAAAACACTGCCGAGCACTACACTACATTTTTTCTTTTTTTTTTTTTTTTTTAGAATTCCTATCAGTCCCAGACTTCCTCCTGGACCAAAGTTCATCTCGAAGCATGCGTCAGCTTTGCGTAACACTATGACTAGGCAGGCCACAATAAAGACGCGACCTCTGCCCTGCTCGTTTTGATGTACTGGTGGTCCAGCTGTATGTCTACCCCACATGGAGGAGAAGTCTGGCGCTGGAGGCCAACTCCTTCCATTAACCAAGCTGCAATAGGTCTCCAGTGCCATGCGTTAGTAAACAATGAAATCATTCAGATCCTTCAAAGGCTCGCGTTGGCCAGCGCCTAAGCTGGGGAAAGCACAGAAATCCTATCCGTCTCAAAGTGATTTGTGGAAGTTGTCAAATTGATCAGATACAGATGGAGGAAATGATTATAAATCCCTCGTCCATGCCGAATATTCAATCTGGCTGCTGTTGCGTCTTTGTCTTGAAACCGTTTTCTTAAACTCCAGAGATCATGTTTCCTGGAAAGTGAGTCAGCGTGCAGACGTGGACGGATAATATTCGTAGGTCCAGGAATCGGACTTGAAAGGCTGTTTAATATTTAACCTGGTTAAATTTAACCAGAGTTTTTCCCCTTTTCTCTCCATCAGCTCCATGGCCACGCGCCCAGCCATCTGAGGACAACGGTCAGATAGCGCCGGTTAACCCGGCCCCTCCAACCGTGCCAATTATTATTCTCTCTCTCTCTCTTTTTTTTTTATTTTTATGGAGAATTTCCATCACGCTTTATCACGTCAGCCGCTTTTGACGGGGCGAGTTCAAATTCCTTCAGATCATCATGTGGAGAGGAAAGGAAAGTGTGCGAGTCTAACTATCCGTTGCCCACGGCCATGTTTGATGTTAATTTGCAGGAATTATTTGGGGAGCGCTCTATCCTCTGGTCCACATTGCGCACACATTGTTTCAGAATCGCTATCTTGCTCGTGGCCTGTAGTGAACCAGGGGTCTCTCTTATTACTCCTATTAATTCCTGGCCTGTTTTATACCTGGGCCTTTTATACCTATACCTTTAATCACGAATATAATAAAAGCGTCACCTGGTTACTGTGTGTGCGTGTGTGTGTGTTTAGAACGGTGTGGATTAAAACTGAGATTAACAAGAATGTTAGTAAAAAATCCACAGTGTATGCATCTTGGAGGAAGCATTCCTTACTGCTCCTGTTATTTGTTTCTGCATTGTTATTACATTAATAAATCGTGTGTGTGTGTGTGTAAAATGCTAATGTGAAGGTAATTAGCCCAAACAGTGTTCTGCTTAATTACTGATGGTTGATTATATATTTCTGTGTATAATGTGGTGTGACTGCCTTATCTTAATCAGTGCAGCTTTTTAATTGTGTGTGTGTGTGTGTGTGTGTGTGTGTGTGTGTGTGTGTGTGTGTGTGTGTGTGTGTGAGAGACTGTGTGAGACAGCTGTGTAGATGTTTAGCTTCAGGTGTTTTTAGTTCTATAATGGTTAAAAAGTAATTTAAAATGAATTTAATAACAGACTCTGCTTACACAGATTGAGGCATAAAGTGGATGTTTTGTTCTGTATAGTTCATGTATATACCAACATCTGTAGTGTGTGTGTGCATGTTTGAGAAAGGGCGGCACTAGTCTTTGTTGTGACATTTCTGTGTGTTCTATCTGTCCTGCTCACACACGTTCAAGAGAATTGTCTTACTGAGCTTCTCTTCAGGCAGAACGATAAGAACAGAATCCTTAACTCGCGTTATTATGTGCAGAATTATGATTTGCTATGTCACTTTTTTTTTGTTTTTTTTCAATCCCTCCAGATTTATCTCATAACTACTTGAAATAATACCGTACCGATTTGTTTAACTCTAAGCAGTTAAATGTTGTAACCGGAATCAGAACTCTTGGGGTAAATGTGAGCACTTGTATATTTCTAGCTGTCACGCAGCGCCAACACTGAACCACACCAGTCGCTAATTTTTAATCTCTGTTGTTACACATCAATCCAGCTGCTCTGACGCAAGTTAGACTGTTCAGTTTTATTGCGTTCAATATTTGCATTTGGTGTTCTCTCTCTTTCTGGGTGGACTACTCCTCTTTTTCTCTCGTCTCACTCAAGGGCAAAAAAGAAATGCTGGAAGATTAAAAAAAAAACATTAGAAATTCTCAATTGTTATGAAAAATTGTTGATTACTATATATATATTTTTTATATATATATATAATGTGTACAGGGTGTACAGGCCATTTATATGGATACACCTTAATAAAATGGGAATGGTTGTTGATATTAACGTCCTGTGTGTGGCACATTAGTATATGTGAGGGGGCAAACTTTTCAAGATGGGTGGTGACCATGGTGGCCATTTGGAAGTCGGCCATCTTGGATCCAACTTTTGTTTTTTCAATAGGAAGAGGGTCATGTGACACATCAAACTTATTGGGAATTTCACAAGAAAAACAATGATGTGCTTGGTTTCAACATAACTTTATTCTTTCATGAGTTATTTACAAGTTTCTGACCACTTATAAAATGTGTTCAATGTGCTGCCCATTGTGATGGATTGTCGATGCAACCCTCTTCTCCCACTCTTCACACACTGATAGCAACACCGCAGGAGAAATGCCAGCACAGGCTTCCAGTATCCGTAGTTTCAGGTGCTGCACATCTCGTATCTTCACACCATAGACAATTGCCTTCAGATGACCCCAAAGATAAAAAAGATAAAAGTCTAAGGGGTACAGATCGGGAGACCTTGGGGGCCATTCAACTGGCCCACGACGACCAATCCACTTTTCAGGAAACTGTTCATCTAGGAATGCTCGGACCTGACACCCATAATGTGGTGGTGCACCATCTTGTGCTGAGAAAAAGTATTTGTTGTCCTCAATTTGTTGTCTTTTTTTTTTTTTTTTCCCCAAGACACATTTATTGAGGTCATCAAACTAATTTTAATATTACGCGGGAAAGGATTCCAAACCAACCTGGCCCCACAGTATGTGAAAAATGTAATTGCCCTCTTGCTAAATCATGAATAAGTTGAGATTTATTTATTAATTCATGTATTTTTGTAAAACTGAGTTAAATTTCACTTTGCCACACCCAGGCCTGATTATTGCCAGACCTGACGAATCAAGAAATCACTTAAACAGAACCTGTCTGAGAAACAATCCTTTAAGTGTCACGACTATGCAAAAAATAAAAAATAAATAAATAAAGAATTTAGGGAAGGGCAAATACTTTTTCATGGCACTGTATGTCTTACATTTATAATTAATAAAAAAAATTCTTTATTGAAATTGACTTTGGTGGTAAAAAAGTAATAACTAGTACAAACAACAGGTTAACTATAAGTTGCTTCCTTGGTTACAAAGTGACCATTAAATCAGCACACAGTTTAACTTTACTGTTTTTATCACTTGTTAAAAGTAAAACATTGACAGTTACCTGGCTGATCTGTTTCTAACAATTAATGTACACGGAGGCATCCATCGGTTTCCACCTCATCCTGATTCCCAGCCAGGGAATTACGTCTTACAATGCAAGTTATATACAGCATTCGATTTCAGCTAAACTTGTTAATCTGTCTTTTAAAATCTGCTCCAGTCCGTCCCTCTGAATGGATGTGTCTTTACAGCGAGCTCAGTAAAGTCTAAGAGGGCAGGGTTCGGGTGCAGCGCAGGCTGGAGAACGTGGCATTTATCAAGTTAAAAGGTTCTGCTTTTCCTTTGTATTGGTTTAAAGTTCTGAATATGATTTATGGATAAACATTTTTGTAAAAGTAAAAAAAAAAATCTGTACATTTACTGTGCCGAAGTCTTCAGTCATATTATATTAAATTAAATTTGATTAAATGATGTAGATTAAATTAAGGGAATGGGAATGTTTTACTGTGACAGGCTGCAAAGTGTCTAAAGATGCATTTTAAAAATCTGTAGTTTATGCAAGAACCTCAGCAGTGACCTCATTTCCCCTCTCATCTGTTTCGACCACTCGGCATTCAGCAACAGCAGTATACTAATCACCGCCTGATCATCTCTCATCACCTGCACCTGTTTCTCAACTTTTTAAAAATTATTATTCATGAATGATTCATAGTTCACTGTGTGGCTTAACAGACACATTCCTCTGAAACTGCTCAGGTACGGGGGACTGGAGAGACAAAAAAGGTCCTTCAGGAAGCCTGGAGAACTGGAGTCCTCAAGACTACATTAAAACTACAAGAAAGTCTGGCTCTTTGACAGTAAAATATAAAGAAATAAATGATGACTCAAGACTTTGGTACAGTACTGTATATCTGAACATGTACGTTTAGAAGTACCTGCAGATAACATTAGCACAATCAGCTAGGTTAGGTGGAAACTTTCACACTTAGATCATGTTCTATAATAAAGTTCATTTCTAGCTATGTGTACGTTTTGAACTAGATGTCAGTGTATCTGAACGATACTGTCCACTGTAATCTTTTGGACAAGCTTAAGGTAGTTTAAAGAGCTGTTTATCAGGTTAATAGGACCTCGTGAAAGTACCTTTTTTGTTTCCTGGCCTGTCCTGCACCGCTTGACGCTCATACGTGTAATACAAAGTGGGAAAAGTCGTTCTGAAGCAGCAGGCAGGCAATTGACTCTTCCCTTTGAAAAGTCCTTTACAATCCTTTAGACTCTTGATTTGGCTCCCAATTGAGGACTCTCCTGAGTGGAGACTTTCCTTGCTATGTCTTTGAGATCAAAGCACTCATGAGGACGTTTCTGTGGAAATTGTTTGTGCCACGTTACTTGAAAGGCTTCTGTTGAGAGGGACCGCTGTCTCACCGAAATAGTGTCCGTAAAGTCATCGTGTCGGGATGGGGAGAGTGTTTACTGGAGTAAGATGAGCGGGAGAACCGGGTATGAGGGTACGCTTCGGTCACAAGTGTCGAGTCGGTTTTAATTTCAATTTAAAGGGCCCATATTTTGCCAATTCTTTAACATATTAGCACAGGTCTCGGTGTATGAGCTAACGTCCAAAGGTTATGCTTTTTATCTATTTATTTATTTTCATATATCAAACTCCCTTTATTACACTTTTCTTCCAAATGTGCAGTTTCAGTGTTTATGTAAATGAGCTTCTGCTGAGCCACGCCCCTACAGTGGAACAGCAGAGCTGAGCGAAAGAGGGGATCTTCTCATGACATTAACATTCTAATTAGCTTGTTTAAGCAGTTATTTATTTATTTTTTCATGCATGCACACTGAACCTGTCTAAAGGTCTAAAAATTAAATGTTCATTGTAGATACTGGGTAATAATTTCTATAATTGTGCACAATGTCTACTGAAAGGGCTTCAGCAAAAATGCACATTGTTTTAATATTAAACTAAATATTTTTTTCCACTGGTAAGAACAAGGGTTTGATTTTTTTTTTTTCTAAACAAGAAATATATACATACAGTAGGTTTAATAAATCACGGCAAAATTTTAATTAAATAATCAAAGTGTCTGATGCGGGGACTTGTATAATCTGTTTTTTTTTACACTTTGAATTGAGCTCCAACGGTGGCTAAAATGACTTCTTTGGCCTTTTATGTTAAATATTAAAGGGCATGTTCACATCACTGACGTCACGCTTTTAAAAAGCGGTCTACTTCTTATTCTCGGCTACGATTCCTTCTGTATCTGATTTGATCAATGACCGTGTCCACGGTATTGTTCTTGAGACCAACTTTTCCAGCGTACTCGGGTAGCGTTCCCAATTGTATTCTCACTCATCAAAATGAAGCCGACTTTGGGAGTCCAGTGTTCTCAGAAACGATCCCTAATGTGAAAACGGCCATAATGTAATCGTATAACCGTGCAGTGTATAACATGTCCCGGCTGTTCCTGTCGGACTCCATATGTCCAGATCTCGCAGGCTCTTTTCCCATGAAAGAATGCGATCATGTACCAGTATGCTCTATGTATACAAGACAGTGCGTTTCTAATCAATATTATTAAATCCCATTTTACCAGGCTGGTATGCTGTGTTTTTAGCTGTGTCTAGTATCTACTGTAGCTTACAGTAGCTTGGGAAGCCTGAATCACAGGTTCGATCAGGACCGACCTGACTAACATGGACATGAAAGAGAGCATGTTGACCCGTAAAAGCTGTTTGAAAAGTTATAATAATAACAATAATAGACTAATTAGCAGATTGGACCGGGGTGAATTGCACCCAGTCGCACTCAGAACCTGGTGAATGTTGCTTAGACATCGAGCTAGCATGAGTTTGTTGATCCAATTCCTGCCTCCAGCTGAACCTCGTAACTTTATTTTTATTTATTAAAAAATTTTTTTGGTGCCAATCCATTTTCCACATAACTTGTAAACAGGGTTTCGGATGATTCACCTAAACTCGCTGCTTTGTCATTGCAGATGTCGGGAGGCCTGTACATGTGCTTTCTTTCTTTATTTTTTTTCTTCCCTTTAAGAGGTGCTTAGTGTTGCACGGATTTGGAGGATTATGAGGGTTCAGGGATATAGGATGTAGAAAGTAAACAGCTCTTGTGTTTGCTCTGTGTGAGCCGAGCTTGCCGGTTTTGTTTGTCTAGATGATTGACCTTCGTTTGGTTTGGGAGGAGCCGAGATTTGGGACGCGTCGTTCTGACGGATCATCGTGCTCTTTCTTTTTAAGGTTTATGTTTTGTGTGTGTGTGTGTGTGTGTGTGTGTGTGTGTGTGTGTTTCTCACAGCTATTAGCTGCCCTTCAACTTTGGCCCAACTTACAGACGGGGCCTACTTTTGTGTGAACCCTGTAGTCCAGTTCCAGCAGGAACAAACCTTCCTCGGGGTATAAAAAGCCCAAAGCGGTATTTTTCTGGTGTCCACATTACTGAGCTCGATCACGCTTTAAAAGAGTGATGTCCTTTGCTGTTGCTTCCTGAGCTTACTGATGTCGTCTGAGCTCAATAGAATCAGTGTACTGCTGGATTTATTATTTAGTTTTGTGTTCATAATGAAACACTGTTCTTGCTCCTCACACAGGCTCGTGTGTAATTACAGTGAGTTTTTAAAGTATTGTTGATTTAAGAATGTGAGTGTATATTTGTGTAAGCTGAGGAGTGTGTGTGTGTGTGTGTGTTAAAGTGTGTTTTGTTTAAGCGCTGGCTAACCTTATGGCTTGTGCTGTTTTATGACTTGATTTGACTTCCTCTCCAGTGAAATGTGCCCCTCTCTCTCTCTTGCTCTGTTCTCCCGGCACTGAGGGGCTCCTTTGTGCCAAAGTTTGCTCAGATTCTTTTGGAGCCTGTGCCTTGTTGACACCGTGCCCCCCCTCGTTCCTCAATCCCAGCACCCACCTCGTCTTTCAAAGCTCAAAGAGAGAAGCTATTACGGCCCTCCCCTCCTGCTGAAATTTCCCACATACCCTTTAGAGCTTCTTTTGCTTATCTCCCAGCCAGAGACTCAATTCTGATCTGGCTTTGCTTTGCTTTTGAAACCTGGTCGGCAATTCCACTGATCCTTATTTAGCAGATTCCTCCCCATTTAATGGTTCAGTGTCTGAGCCATGGCAGGGAGAAGGGGATTTTGTGGTTGGGTTCAAGGGTTGGGTGGTTTTATTTATTTATTTTGGACCAAAAAAGTTGACCATCATCCTCAGAAAAGTGGTTGGTGGTGAATATAGAGAACACCTGTTGGCAGAGAAGACTGAAGACCACCAGAATCTGGCGAGACCTGGTTCCTCTGAGAACAGATGGACGGATTACATGTTTGCCAATTAGTGTCTTTTTTTTTTTTCTCCCCCCCCAAAAATAATGCAGTTATTAGATGATGTCGAGCTACATTTTCCCAAATGCTGGACCTGGAGCAGGATTAGTGGTTTTGAACAATGCCCATTCCTTTAGGTCATGTTTGTATTCAGTACTTGGCATGAAATCACCTGGAAGCTGTCCAAATGCCCAATGAACTGTTCTCTCTCTTTTTTTTTCCCCCTCTCAGATAAGAATGACTGAGTGTTTATTGGTGTGTTTGCCTGTGATAAAGGAGAATACATTTCCCTACATATAAAGTGAGGTCATGGGTGCTAAAATGTTGTGCGCAATGTTTCTCCAGGTGCGTTTTTATGGAACTGCTGAAATTAATCTATTTATTTATTTATTTATTTAAATCTGTATAGGTCTTTTACCTTTCACTCTTGTGGTCACCATGCCATGGCTTTAAGAATTAGCCTAAGGCTTAACAGGGATGGGAATCGCCAGGGAATACCCGATACGATATTATCATGATACTTTGGTGCCGATTCGTATCATGAGGTGTAAAGGTGAAACAAAGGTGACTGTTGAATTATACTTTACATTGTATATTCGTGGCAAAGGCATACAAGACTCACTTTGTTGGACTTAGGAACAAATCGAACTTACAAACGTGCTTCAGAACAGAACTTGTTCGTAAGTCGAGGACTACCTGTATTTTGAAAAAAAGAAAAAAATCAAGAGCACCCCACTTGCATGTCTTCTTCTTTTCTTCATAAACGTTGGGATAATCACGGATTGTTAGCCAAGTGGTAGCTAACAATACTCGCTATTGTGTGATTGCTAGCTTAGTGCTATGCTGCTCATTGTACAACATCTTATGTTGTTGTTGTGCTACAATTTCGGTTCAGTCAACCAGCACCAGTAGGCACTCCGGTCTGGAACTGTGTAGCGTTTATATAAGATTTACAGCCAACTTGTACATTTCTACTTACAGTGACTCGGCGTACATTGTCATATTTGGGCATTTTCTTTTCGATCCGCAGAGATTACTTTGACATCAATGGTTTGTTGAATATTTTGCCATTTATTTTCTTTCACAAGCCTTTGTAATGATTATTCTGCCTCCCTGACCTGATTCACCGGCTGCTTAAATGGATGCATTTCTCTCGTCGTCCTCCGTCTCCAGCCGCTCCGTGGGAATCCGCTGTGCTCCAGTAGTTTCGCTCCTCTCGTACTTCTTGTTTGGCCAAGTGCTGGAGCTTCTTTAAATGTAGCCAGTGATGTGGAACCCTGGCAGCAAAGCAGCTGAATTATTCAACAGCTGTGTTTTATTCATTTATACTCGCAACTTTGTACAGCATGTCCACTCATACAGGTGCTGCTGTTGTGGCGGTTTTCCTGCATGGCCGCTTGATCATCCAAATCTCAGCTGGGCTTCGACACGGGATTGTAAAACCTGCCCTGTTTGGAGACGGATGTCATCATAGGGATGTTGGATCTGACTTGTGATTAATGCCTTGAATGCAAGATGGCGTTTGAATTAAAATATAAAATTATTTTAGTAAGGAATGCTAGTTCTTGCAACTTTAGCCGGTGAAAAGTGCTAGTCTCGATATTGTTTGTCTTTTTTTTCCTCTTTCATTGCCTCCCCACCCCACCCTGCCATGGGCTAAGTTGGCCCAAATGCCGAAATGTGTCTTTGAGCTTGTTTAATGGTTTACTGACCCTATTAGCTGGGTTCCCACTCGAAATGAGAGACAATTACTGATTAATTAAGCAGAGATGCACTAATGAATCAGCAGATCCAGCCATGATTACAGTCTCTCTGGTATATGAATCTTTTTTTCAAAACAGCATCGTTTTGTTTACTATGATGTTTAAAAAAATTGCACAGTCATGTAACCATCATTTGCCTCGTTACAGAGATCGACACAGCGTTTATTAGCCATTCTGTCTGTTCTGCGATTGCTGCTTGTGCTCTGAGCATATCCGACACGGAGAAGACTGCACTGGGAAGTACCTGGGGGTCCCAGTGGGGAAGCTGGTGGAGGTGGTTGGGGGGAGAGAGATGGGGAAGGGGGTTCCCACTCGGTTACATCATATCCTCGGGCTACTGGGTTATATCCTGGGGATACTGGGTTATATCCTTGGTTTTAATTTACAGTTATTTAGCAAGCAATCCCAAAACTATATATATATATATATATATATATATATATATATATATATATATATATAATACAACGAAGTAATGTTAGTATGCAAGTGGCTAACATTACTTCGTTGTATTTTTTTTATATATATAACATGGAGGTGTGAATTCAAGCATCTGCATTTACTAATCTTATAAGTGGACTGTGTCCACTAGTTGTTGTTTTGTCATGACCTTTCGGCCCAAGGCTGTAAGGATTAAGTGCTTTGCTTAAGGTTTCTTGGTAATGTTTCCTTGTTTGTGCTTCTCAGTTAAGGTGTATGGATTTGTGTGTATGCAGGCATTTAGGTTTTGCCAGTTCAGTCCAGATTGATAGAAAGGTGGAGCGACTGACTGAGAGTTGGATTGACTGATTGATTGATTAATTGACAGATTGCTAGATTTATTGATTTTAACTTCATTATAATTGCACAGGGTACAAAATTAAGTAATCAGCCCTGATGGTGCATATACATTTTTAAACAATGTGATCATACATTACTGCAAAGTAGACAGTATAGTATATATCTCACATGAGATCTGTTGAATTGCTGTGATTCTATGTACAGGTCAAGCAGCTGAAAACTGATTTTAAACTCATTTACACCATAATTGAATAATATTAATGACAAATTCTCAAAATCAATATTTTTTGAGTACTATTTAAAGAGAGTCATGTTTTTCTTAGTAGAATCCTCATGCTACAATATTTAAACATTACCTAAGAAATGCTTAGTTGCATATACTAACATTATGCCTAGAAATTTGTACTACACTTTCCCGAGCAGGTTTCTCTCCAGTATATTTGTTCTCTCTCTCTCTCTCTCTCTCTCTGTGTGTGTGTGTGTGTGTGTGTGTGTGTGTGTGTGTGTGTGTGTGTGTGTGTGTGTGTGTGTGTGTGTGTGTGTGTGTGTGTGTTCGCTAGTTAAGTGCATTAATCTACACTGAATGATCAGGACGTTATCGTGGTGGGTAAGTGTTCCCACATGCCTACATGTTCCTGGTTCTGAAAATATTGCCAAGACGAAGAAAAAACGCTCTTTCTTCAGATAGATCATGCCTTGGCGGATGTGTGTAGTGCAGCAGATGGTGGGGCTCGTGCGAAGCTTCCAGCACTGAGGTTTGTAATGCACGCCAAAGGAAAACTTTCTTTTTGCATTTCTATCATGAATAAGGATTTTACTTTTCTAGCTGTTGGAACATGAATGAAAAACTAATAGCGCAGACCTGAAATCTGCTTGCCCTGGAATTACAGACTAGTGACGTCTAATGTGCCAGTTTTTTTTTTTTTTTTTTTTTTTACTGCAAAGCCCAGGAGTAGCCGCTGTTTTAAAAGCAAATAACGGTCAGCAAAGCTGTGTTTCATATGTGTGTTTTATAAAAATTAATATTTTACCTAAACATCATAATAGGCGGGTTTTGAATTAAAGTTTAATATTGTTTCCATGATCTACTCGTTGCTTTTTTTAATTTATCATTCCGTAGCTAATGTAATTTGCTTCAAGAATAAGGTATGTAGAATCATTTACCGTTTGCCCTGAAGTGATACATATATACCGTGTGTGTATACATACATACATACACACACACACACACACACACACACACACACACACACACACACACACACACACACACACGTGTATGTATGTACAGATATATACATGTATACACACACACACACTTTATATCTCGGAAGCTTTTTTAAGCATTACTTACAGCGTTCCTATAGCCTTTGCTTCTGCAGCCGCCGCCTCCTGTCTGCCGATGATTGACAGACTGTATGTGTGCTTATCATAAGTGTGTTCAGTCACCTCGACAGCTTGTTGGCGATGTCACCGGCTGTAGATTCCGATCTGGCATCAGTCACAGCTTCCTACCCTGAACGCTAATAGATGACACACGAAGAAACGCAGCTTCTGAAACGTCCTGAAGATATCGTTCGGTTAAATTCAGCGCAGCATCTTACAGAGGCATCTTGATCCTAAATTGTATAATTTACCACTTCCAGATAGCGATCTGTACGAGGGGAACGAACAGCAGGAAAATAGGAAACACTTCATCTTAATCAAGCCCCGGTATTCTGTTGCGCGGTAATTGGGGCCTCGGCTTATCCGCCTCGTGCAGGGTCGCTCTTGATTGCTGGTTGTAGAATATTAAATCTTGAGGTTGCAGCTTATGTTGGTGAGAGTTCATCGTTTTAAAAAGGGCTCTAAACCTTCCACCTCGCTGCAAGTCAATTACCGCAATTACGAGCAGGACCGGATCAGATTCGCGTCTGAAGCGCTTTTCAAGGATTTTTTTTTTTTTTTTAACCTTTTAAGGCATTTTCACACTAGCTCAAGGACTACACGTAAAAACCTTTTGGAAGTCAAAGATCTAAGGCGTTCGGGAGGTGGCTGGACTTTATCGCCATATAATGGTTTAAAAGTATAGTACCAGTCAAAAGTTTGGGTTTATTTTCTACAATACTGGATTTTTTTCAAATCTATGAAACAACGCATGGGATTACATAATTAAATACCATCATCAGTAACTGTCAGATGTTATATTAAGACATGAAGGTAGCTGTTCTGGAACGGTTTTTGCAAGAACAGTATTGTGTTCGAATGCGTTTGTGAAACCCATCAAGCTCCATGATGAAACTCTCATGAAGACCTTGTGAGGAAAACAAGTCCAAAACTTGGCTCTGCTCAGTTCATTTAGAGTCACCAGCCTCAGAAATCACCAATTAACAACCAGCACCTCAGATTAGAGCCGTTATGAAGCTTTACAGAGCAGAAGTAGCAGATACATCTCAATATCAACTGTTCAACACGGCTTCAGCATTGTTTAACAACATAGAAAGAAATATAAATTACGAAAGACCGTGGATGTAGAATCTATGTCCAAACTCTTAACTGGTAATGTGCAGTATGTCCACACCAGCCCATCATGTCCATATGTGCTTTCTGAACATCCTACCCCAGATTTATTCCCCCTTTTGCCTTTATAATGAGCAGCACTTTCCTTCCTCAGCTTTCATCTACATTTTACGATTTGTGATCCCTGTGCAACTCGGTCGAGGTTAGTGAGACCAGACGCCGATGTGAAGGCTGGCCGCACAGTCGGTGTTCATCCCAAAGGTGGTTGGGGGTCAGGGTTCTGTGCAAGCCGCTCGAGTTCTTTCACTCCAGCCTACATGAACCATGTCTTCATGGAGCTTGCTTTGTATTCAGGGACATTGTGATGCCGGAACAGGTTTCAGTTCCAATGAAAAGGAAAATTGTAATGCTAGAGCAGACAAAGACAGCCTGGACTATTGTGTGCTTCGAACTTCGTGGCAAAAGCTTGCCAAACATATGGGTGCGATGGACAACGTCATTTCAGACATGTGGTGTATGAGGTCAGTGTATGTGCAAGTGCTGATTTGGTGTATTTACAGAAGCACTGTGCTTCTTGCTGTAATTGAGGAGTAAATCAAATCGAGGCAGAGAGCTAGTCTGGTTGGATCTAAAGTAGATTTGAAATGGGATCTGAAACTCAATCTTGTTTTATTTGTCCACTTGCACAACCTTCCATTTTTTTCAGTAGCAAATGATCTCATTTCTTTTTAACCATTAAATATTTTAAAAGCAAAATAAATTGGTACAGTTTATGCAAAAGTATTAAAAAATAAACCCCTAAAGAATCCAGCCCTTTTTTCCTGGCTTTTTGGTTCAGCCACTACTTTTCATTCCGTCCCTTGTCCAAGTTTGTTTTTCGACATCAACCGGCTAATCAGCACAAAACTGAGACCATCTTTACCACGCGCCAGCACGTCACGTTCCGATTCGACACACCTGAGACGAGGTTTAGGTCTCTCGGCCTCTTTCTTCAGAGCAGAAGAGGCACTTAATTACGAGCTGCAGTGTGAGCCGAGGGAATGCACTCGATGACCCGCAGACCTTCATTATGGGAGACACACAAGGGACTTGCTGGAGTTCAACACCCTGTCCTCTACTGACATTGTCCAGCTGAACACCTGTTCCCCCGTCGCCTTTCTGTCTTCACTACTTTTCTCTTCGATGTCCCTTTCCTGAATGAGATTATGTCTGCAGAAACGACCTGCTTCTCCCAGAGAAAGGCTGAACGTGGCATCAAACTGTCAGGCGCCGGGTTTGAAGGACAACATTCGATGCTGTTCTGTAGCGTTCGTTGAATATCACTCTCTGACTGACTGCATGCTGGCTCTCGAGCAGCTGGTGCCGTTTCCTGGCCCAGGCCGAGCAGCCGTGAAGCCGTGCGGTCTGGGATATGTACGGCTGGACAATTCCTCAGAGACCCATGCTATTGGGTATTGTGTTTATCCGGTGTATCTTGTCAGTGGACACATTGAGTCTCGGCAGAAATGAAGAAAAGGGCTCCAAAATAAATAGACGGCAAGAGCACGAGGTGGCTAGAGAAGCAGCGAGCAGCTGTCCCGAACCCGTCAAGAGAATAGACTCATTCAAGGCGGACAGCTCACTTCGGTTCCTTTTCACTCACATGCTCTTTAGATCATGTAGCTTGTTTGACCGGGGCCTCGAGAAAACCCATCTGCATGTCATCTGTGCAAATTGCTCTCGCCTCGGCTCTCTCGGCTCAGAAACCTTGGGAGGTGGCCAGCGTCCCGGTTTGCCAAATTGCTCCCAATGCTCTGCTCTTCGAAATGTGTCATTAAAGACTTTTTTGCAGTGAGGTAATGCTCCTTTTAGCTCACTTTAAGTGCAAAGCTAAGATGATCACCTCTCCAGCTCGTAGGCGAAATCAGTTATTGCCAAGATGCTCGAGAATGGGGAATTAGCCTCGCGATTTTTCTATCTAGCTGTGGGCAAGTGGCTGTGTAATTACACACTGGCTTCATTAGCAGCTCAGACCGGGGGCTTTAATGAAAGGAAACGAAAGGCTCAGGCAGGCGAGCTGGCGCGGTTATTGTGCCGGAGCATCGGGTACAGCAAGGGAACGCTCGAGCACAATGGCATCCATCATGGCTCTGAAACAGATTTTCCATGCCAAGCTACTGCCATTATGCCCTCCTACCGGATTGCAGCACAAAAGCTGTCTAGCTGCAGGAAAAAGGGGGAAAAAAGCCACGGTGAAGGCCTTTCTTAGCCCCTATGCACTTTATTTGTTGCATTGTGCTCTGAAGAGCTCTTGGCAGGCTTTTGCCTGATTGCCGAGGTTGTGGGAGGGCTAAAAAGTCTCGCTTTTTCCCTTGTTTTTTTTTTTTTTTTCCTCTCCCCCTCATTCTGCACGCAGTTAATCCAACCCTTCTCAGAGTGGCCACCAATAGCACTGTCAACTGATTTGAAAAAGCCGGCCTGTCCGTCACTCTGCTGGAAAATCTATCCACCGTGACAGGAAATGAAAGTCGCGGCGCGGGCTTGGCGCCGCAGCTGTAGCCTACGGCTTAGTCCAGTGCCAGTGAGGGTGGGTGTCGAGCTTCCTAATTCTGTCTGTCTTCTGGGAATTCTGGGTACGATCTCTCCCACCTACCGCACACTTGATTCATTCAGTTTAGTTCTCGCATTGGTTAGAGTACTTAAAAAATTTAAAAAATAAAAAACTTATTAAATGGCTAGTATGCATGTAGATTTCCTGTTGATTTGATTCAATTTGTTTCAGGTTTAACTTTGGACTTTACACTTTCATATGATGTACTGAAGTCACCATGTAAGCCAGTTTTTAAAACCCATCAGTTCTTACTGTTAAATCTTCTGCACTGAATTTACTTTAATTTAAAGAACATTATTCATTTTAAGATATGTCTCAATTTCTGCTTTTCTATCATTCTCATCAGATCAGATTATTTAATTGAAATAAATTCATTCTTACCTAGGGTAAGCCCAGCCCAGCCCATCCCACCCAAACTCCCTCCTTACTAAATCATGAATGAACTGTGAGTAACCACTTTTTTTTTTTTTTTTTTTTGGAAAGCTGATTAAAACTTCACTTACCACATCCATGCCTGATTACTGCCAGACCTATTGAATCAAGAAATGTCTTAAATAGAATCTGTCTGATAAGGTGATGATCTTAAACAACACGTCATGCTGTGATCTAAAGAAATTCACCCATAAAATCCTGAAGGCCATCAGTTAGTGACCTCAAGCTCAGGCACTCTTGGGTAAAGAAGCAAGACAATGATCCGAAACACCCCAGCAAGTCCTCCTCTGAACAAATGAAGGTTTTGGAGTCCAGACGTGAATCTGATTTGAGATTCTTAAACAGACTGTTTATACTCAAAAACCCTCCAGTGTGGCTGAATAGAACAATTACGCAAAGACGAGCGGGCCAAAATTCCTGTACAGTGACGTGAAAGACTTATTGGCAGTTATTGCAAATGCTTGATTGCAGTTGTTGCCGCCAATGGTGTGGAACAACCAGTTATTAGTTTTAAAGAGCGAGTTATTAGCCAGTTTTATTTATTATTATTATTTTTTTACAATGGGCCATGCAGGACAGGACAACTTATTTATTTATTTTCATTAATAGTCATCATTTAAAAACTGCATTTTGTATTTACTCAGGTTATGTTTGTGTAATATTAAAGTTTTTGTTTAATCTCAAATACGAGTTTGATTTAAATATCCAAAAAAAAAAAAAAACACACACACACACAGGAAAGGGGCAAATACTTTTTCACAGCACTGTATTAGTCACATATAGGTGAATAAAATAGTATACAAAAAGAAAAGGAAGCAAAGCTGGATTTTTTTTTAAATTATTATTTCAAATGCGATATTAATAAAGCACATGTGGCTGAAACACAGTTAAAGGTTTCATTCTATTTCATTAATTAAGACATGATTTAATTGTTTTTTTATTAATTTTATTACACAGACTGTAAGAGGAAGTAGCTGTAGCAACCAAGGTTTTTTTTTTCCCCCACCCCTTTTCCCTCGCTGCTCCCTGAGCACCGTGCTGCTCCATGCAACATTAATGATTGGTGTGTGTGTGTGTGTGTGTGTGTGTGTTTGTGTGTGTGTGTTTGTGTGTGTGTGTGTGTGTGTGTGTGTGTGTGTGTATACCAAAAAAAAAAAAAAAACACACTGCTGTAGATGCACCACACCACTCTGGCATTCCTACACACGATTCTAGCTCTGCAAGAGTCGATTACGTTTCCTGGGAGATGCTGGTGTGAATTGTTATGGGATCTGACACACCGCTCCGTTCTGCTCAGGCAATAAGAAGAAGAAGAAAAAGAAAGGAATTGTTGCAACTTTTTTTTTGTTGTTGTTATAGCTAAATTGTTTGTTTCATTCATACTTTTGCATCTTATTTCAGTTATTTTGACCAAAATGTAAACATCCTGGGATCTTTTACTCTGTATGTAAGGCTTTGTAGGATTTTTCTTACTTTGGCAGATCCATGCACAACAGATGATGTAACCGTTACTACGCTCTGCCTTAGCGGTTAGCACTGTCACCTTGCACCTCCAGGGTCCGGGCTCGGTTCCTCCCTCAGGGTCTGTGTGCATGGAGTGGGTTATCTCCAGCTACTCTGGTTTCCTCACACAGTCCAAAGACACGCAGGTTAGGTTAATATATATATATATATAAACTATAGAATTACCTTTTTTTTTTTTATTTTTTTTTTACATAATTGCAACCTTCGCTCCATGGTAACACTTGAGACGATCTTAATGACAGTAATGATATGACTTCTAATTGAATAAAAGTAACAAAGGAACAAAAAAAAAGGGCAGTTGTCATGGCAACAGAAATCCCAAGGTGTAAAACTATACAAGCTATGAATGTGAAATATTCTCATTCTTGAATATTTTAGTAAACACTTACTAAATAAATGATCATGTAGAATATCCGGGGAACGTATCGCTTTTATATGAAGAATCTGTTCCTGCACTAATGTACACGAGGCAATTAGATATTAGAGATCGGTACACTTACACACTCTTTCTGCCCGTACAGCTTCATCTGAATTATTACTTGAAAGTTTTTGAGAGCAGTACATTACAGGAAGTTCAGTCGATAGTTTATATGCGCTGGATGCGTTTTCTTTCCCTCTCTCACTCTCACACACACACACGCGTGCGCGCGCACACACTCGCTTGCTCAATAACAGCAAACCACTCTGTACTTTCATTCATTCATGTCATACTTATTTAACTGAACTTCTTTTCTTAATGTTTGGTTAAGTGAGTTCAGGGTCACTGCAGTCATCTACGCGTCCTTTATTCACCCTGAGGCCGATTCGGATCAGTCTCACACACACAAACACACACAAACATCATTCCAAATTGACGTCATTCTGATGTTTTTTCCTTTCCTATGGTGTTTGATGAACAAACGGTATGTTAATACTTACTCAGCAGTTTCTTTGCGCGGCTGTTCGCCGGCACCGCGCACTCTTTAGGAAGGGTTTGAGAAACAGCTGGCAGGGTGCTTATCAGCTCAGCTTGCTCACCGCTCCAGTGCTTTCCTTCTCGGCCTTCCTGGCAGGAGGCATAGTGCATTAACTCCGGTGATTGATCTGCGCGCTCCTGGTTACCTGCTTAAAAACTCTCCCGTTCGACAAGAGCCACTTATAGGCCATCTTTTAAAATCAGAAGTGACGTATAATTTTCTGCAGTCCTTAGGATAATTTACATTGAGCCGTGTGTTCCTGCTGGTCTTCTCCGAGTCAATTAAGTTCCAATTCAGGCCTTTTTTTTCTCTCTTTTCTCCGTGGTTGCTAAAGAGACTTTGAAATTATACAGCTACAACGCTCGGTGTGATTCTCTGGCTGGCGGCTGAGGAGGGCTGATTTCTGCTAAAACATCACTTTCCCTACTTGGACTGAGCTAAAACTGAAGAATGTTTCGACTAGAGGTTTAACGATTTAGTAGTTTTTATTGAATTCTTTTTATAAATATCACCAGAACTCAGACATTTCTTGAAGATCGTCAGCGTGAGCAGGTGAAGACGGATGTCTGTATGGGGTTTCCCTTAGTAATCAAGACTTGCTTTCATATGTGTAGTCGAATCGAAAACCCGAATCTGATCCGCGTTAGGATTCTGCGTGTCCTATGATCAGTTAAGGACACGCAGAACCCTAATGTGGATCAGATTCGGGTTTTCGATTCGACTACTAACGATCAATAATTGGCAGATCGTTAACAATTCATGATAACCAGATGCTCATTCCCCATTAGGGTAACTTAGATTTTCCAATCCAGTCTTTCCCATACACGGGTTTATTTCTGTACTGTACTGACCTCCACATTTAATTATTTTATTATTTAAAATGAATAAACTGATTACCTCATCCTATCTCTTACTCACACATGGGCATAAAGCTATCAGGAACGCCCTGGTGATTCCCAGCTCGATTGTTCATTTTTAATCTTTATTTTAATCCTCATTCGGAAACCTGTCGATATACAAGCTTATTAATGTATTTCCTACATCGCTTAAAAGCCACCGCTCTCTCTTATTAAAGGGTCTGTAAAGAGCACACGGTTTGCCACGGAGCCGCATTGTGATGCACTTTAGGGTTCGGCTCATCTCGATGCAGATTCAGACCGAGCGTTCTCGATCGATGAGCTGCTGAACTGCCGAGTCCTGGGTTGCGTCCGCAGCGAGAGCGCTGGCTCTGTGTTCTCGTCGGCTGCTGACCCGGCGGCCCGAGTCTGTCATGATGCTCCGAGCCATGATTAGCCTCATTAGAGTCTGTGTAGGCTGGTGAAAGGCCAGTGACACACTGCCGGTGTTCATCCATCCTTTTCTTTTGTGACCAGGTATGTGTGTGTTTAGAGCACACTTTCAGGCCCCACTCAAATTATACAGATTTGTTGTAGCACAATCTGGAGCAGAAAAGCTCTTTTGTTCCTCTGCATCCACTTGTTGTTGTTGTTCTTGCTAGTCTTCAGCCTCCTCTCCCGTTTTCTGTCGTCTCTCCCGTGGCTCTGTGGCTGGAGGAAATCCAGGTGCTTTGTTGTACTTTGCACTGACGCTCTGATCAACTCTCTCTCTCTCTCTCCGGCTCGGTGGGAAATTCCCAGCTGTATAGTCCTTCCTGGCGTGTGTGTTGCTGCTGTAGAACATCCACCAAATGTCAAGCAGGGCAGCACTGAACTGTCAGCGCGCGCGCGCGCGCGCACACACACACACACACACACACACACACACACACACACACACACACACACACAGATGCAGCTCTGACAGCTCGGCTGTAAATCCCGTGATGTATGACGGGGTAAAGATGATGCATATGATATTAATCATATGTCAGATTTTTTTTCTCTCTCTCATATTTCTTTCACTTTATTGGAATATTATCACTTTCATTGTTAAGTGTTAGATGCGTGTCCAGTTCCTTCCGAAGCGATTCTGACTAATCCCGCCCACTGTAGTGAAATAAAGTCATAATAAAAACCTCATGCTGGGTGCGCATAGTGAACAGTTTGTATGCCCTTAAATAGTGTAATGCACTGCCTGGCCAAAAGACAAAAAAACACCACCATCTTATTGGCCTGGATTAAGCAATGAAAAATAACTGGAATTGAGTCTAATAAATTAATAACATTAATAACAGCTGGAAGTGCAATGCTGCACTGTCAACACTACAGAATAAAGTCGTCAATGACCAGGATTGGAGATCAATTAAACTCTTAGCAACGTTTATTTAATAGTGAAAGTAAGAGCATTTCACAGGATTGGGTCTAAACAGCTGTGTCCATAAGAAAACCACTTGAGGAAATTTTTGGAGCATAAAGACTGGACTTTGGAGCAACGGGAAAAGGTCATGTGATCTGATGAGACGAGACTGAGTCTATTCCAGAGTGATGGGCGTATCAGGGTAAGAAGGGAAGCGCATGAAGCGATGCTCCCATCATGCATAGTGTCCACTGTACAAGCCTCTGGAGACAGTGTTATGATCTGGGGTTGCTTCAGTCGCTCAGGTCGAGACTCAGCAACGTTATGTGGCAATAAAATGAAGTCAGCTGACCACCTGAATGTACTGAATCACCAGCACATCACATCTGTGGAGGGTTTCATTCTCCGATGGAGCACAAACATATTCCAGGACTCGGAGTGTGAAGCGTGGAGCACGTAGTGATGTTTTTATTTGCATTTGCATCGTTAATGGTGCATTTGAGATTGGCCCTGTGTATGACTGTTCATAAAAGAGCTGTTTGACGTCATTTTATTTGGTTTAAATAAGGTCTTAAATGAGCAAAGGCTTGAACCCGAGATTGCTGGACAAAATGTGAATAGCAAAAATCCACTCCAACTGACGGACACTTCCAGTTCTGATTCAGAACAATTAATTTCTGCGTCTGAAACCCGATAAGTCTCTGATGCGTAGAGATGCCTCGGTGGATGCGTTCAGCTCGCCGTTAATCCGGTTAGCGTCTCAGCTCAAAATTCTTGCCGGACATTGTTGACCTTTTACGATAGCTTGAAAGTCTGGATGAATCTGTGTCTCTCCACATCCAGACGCTTGTCTCGTCACTCACCCACATGCACACACCAATTCAGCGTTTAGCCTTTATTCATCAAATATACATTAAAAGGGAAAGTCTTCATCCTCATCAGGCTTTATTCTTCATCAGGTTTTTGTTAGTGGTGGTGGGGGGTCATTTCTACGCCATCCTGGAGCGGACATGGTTAAGGGCCTTGCTTAAGGGCCCAGTAGTGGTAACCTAGCGGAACTGGGGCTCGAGCCGCCAACCTTCCGATCAGTAACTTGCACTGACCCCTAACTTATCCATTTCTACTCAACAGAAAGCCATTATTACAACTTTAGCCTCATCTTTTGATCTGCACATTTATGTCTTTACATTACTGATATAACTTCCTGTTTCTTAACGCATTTGCCAAATCATAAACGTGATGGAGTTCCATAATCACAGTCCTGATATAAAAAGCATCCTGTCCCGTTTAGGGGAATTTCATGACGTCATGGTGTTAGATGCTGTTTATTGCTTTTATCCTTTCCCAAAGTTTATACTAACCTGCTTCTTCAAACAGTGCGCTTGTGACTATAACTTTTATCCGGTTGCAGCCTGCGACACCATTACAGGCCGGCTTTGACGGTGCTGCTTGGACCCTGCATGAGTCTGATGCAAATCAGCTTGAGCTGTGCTGATCACTGAGATCTGTTCGATATGCACATGGAGGCTTTCCATCCCCCGGGGAACGAGTGACTCGTGAATGGCTGAACATTTGTCACTCCTGGTGCTGAATATCTGGCTGACGTCCTGCTCGGGCTTTCTGTTCAGCGGCCGCGAGTTCTTTCTGTTTCGAGGGGGATGTGCCACGGATCGTATATAGGATGTGTGCAGGAGCGATACGTCGTAGTGTTTTACACGGAATTCAAGATGGTGTGTGTGTGTAAGAGCGAGCTGTAAAGGCGAACGCTCTCGCTTTAATACGCCGTTGTGTGGTTTATGTGGAAGCCGAGCAGGCGCTGCTTCTGGATGCCCCCAGATGGCAGTTTTATTGACGTGGGAAATGTTGCCGTGCTATTTCGGTTAGCCTCGGCCTTTTCTTCGGTGACGTCTCGGCGCTCTGATCCGAGCGTGTATTCTCAGCACATGAAAGAACACAGCAGCTTCCATACACACAAACAAAAGCACACACGCACACTGTGTGTGTGTGTGTTACACAAGACAGAGTTTTTATTATTGGTTTTAGTGAACCACAACTCTGTGAGAGATCCTTTTAGAGAGATTGCACGTTAGGCTGCAAGCCGCTTCCTGCTCCACAGTCTCCGCCGGTTAGTCATCCTGGATTCGGGTTTCGTGGTTATTTTTATACACCTCTATATATTCCTATAGAATGTGTGCCATGTGGATGATGTAACGCCGGCAATGAGGTAACGCTACCCGCCGGGTGGCGCATGAAGAAAAACGGTCGCATCCTGACGAAACGGGGCAGGATCTTATCTAGGTTCTGATGAAACCAAGATAACGTCGATGAACATCGGGAAGATCCGACCAGAAAACAGAAAACTGGAGAAAACACAGTTTCGGTAAAGGATGAATCTTTCAGCTGATTGTTTGCTAGTCGACATGGAAAAACAACGAAAAGTTTTCCGACTAAAGATGTCATGGCGGCTGCACATGCACGTCTTTAAGGACGCATGTGTTGGGGACGATCCGCCCGGGACTGTAGCTGTTTTGTGGCAGCGGAAACAAGCTAATGGGTCATAAGTGGTAATGACTATAGGTGGAGAAAATAGGGTGTTGCAATAGTAGTAATAATATATAATAATAATAATAATAAAGGCATGGAGGGAATCCGTGGCCTCAACAGCGTACGAATGTACCAGATCTATTTAGCTAGAGCAGATTTAATGAAATGAAAAGAAACCGCCGTCATGTTACGCTCTTATTGTTAGCGCTCTTTGCAAACTTCTATAACGCACCCACCATATGGCTGACGATAACCCCGGTGTCACATGACACTTTAAAGGTCCCATATTTGACTTTTTCTTTTCAAGTCTCAGAACTTCCCAAAATTTGTCAATGCTTGGCTGGTTAATCAATTAATTAATTAATTAACTAAGCAATCAATTAACTTTTTCATACTTCACACTTGCCCCTCCAAACATGCTGCTTTAGTGTCTATGGAAATGTGCTGCTTCTGAGCCACGCCCTTTCATAGCACAAGTCGGGGGAGGGGATTGCTTATTTGAGGTCACAAGAGGGAGAACAAATAAAATCGATGCATTTACACTTGGGTCAGTGCAAAAATAAAAAGGTGCCAAAAGCGGGAATTTTATTTATTATTTTTTTTCCAAGATGCACACACTGGAGATCCATCCATTGACTAAAAATTAAATTTTGCATAAATGGTGCCCTTAAAATGGTTCAAACGTCTTAGTTTGTGCATGAAGGCAGCATTGCTATCCAGGGCATGATGAATTGCTATTAATACGATTATCATCCGGAGACTCTCCCCAATAATATCTTTAATATATACGTCTATTTAAATGCCTACACCTACAGTATGTTGTAATATCTTTAAGAAGCAGAAAGCATGCTCCACATGTGCATGCTTTTTTTTTTTTTTTTTTTTTTTGTCTCCCCCCTTAATCCTGCCACCTGCTGCGTTTCCGGGGGTGAGGTCTGGTTGTTTGGAACTAATTATTACTAGGCATATTAATTAGCTTGAGTGGATGCTGGAGAATATTCCCAGGATGTAATGGAAGCGGGGACAGATTTGCAGCGCTGCATAAAATCATCTGTTAACACGCGGTCACCTCGCACTGTAATTCTTCATGGAGTGAACATTGAGATGCGTGTTGGACACCCACATGACACAATTAAAGGTCTCCTAGCCTGGGATTCAAGTGCTCGCCTATTTTTTTTCATAAATATGTATTAATGTAAGAGTCAAAAATGATCCGCACTTCGGTTATATTAAAAATTCTGTCGGCTGCACCGTCTTATCAGCGCTGCCCTTTTGATTCTCCTGTCTCCCCAATCACTGCTGTGCAGGTGTGTGTGAACGTGTTACATCAATTCATTTGTAACTGCGGTGCGAGCAAAAATGGACGCCCGCTTGTGATGCGCCTGAAAGAAGAGCAGAGTACAGTCTTTATTTAATTATTTATTTATTTATTTATTTATTTTTGTGGTCTGTGGGTGTACCTGGTGCCGAAGAGTATAAACGGAAGTGTTTGGATCTCTATAAACAGAATGTGGAGTGATGCTCTAAGGAAAGTGAAAGTTTCTTAAAGAGAATCATTACGGATGACGAGACACGGATTCATCACTACGAGCATGAGAGTAAACGACAGAGTATGAAACGGAAACATCCTTAATCACCGACCGAGAGAAAGTTCAAAAGTCGACCATCAGCTGGAGAATTCATCAACGCGTACAGTTTTCTAGGATTCTCGAGGGCCAGAAGTATTGGAACACCATCAGGAAAAAGGTTCAACAATCAACAGTGCTCGTTATAGTGAGACGCTTATCGAAGAGCTGAAGACTAAACTTCAGATTAAACACAGAGGAGCGCTATCCGAGGGTGTCGTGATCTCGTGTGACGATGTACGTCTACATTCTTCTGCTCCACACTGTCGACACTCTGAGGTGTTAGAGTGAGGACTATAGTGAGGACGCTTTCACCTGTTCGGTCCCCTGAAAGCAGAACTACGAGATTCACTTCAGATGAAGAACTGAAGACAGCAGTGCATTCGTGCCTTGGAGCTCAGAGTAAACATGTTTTTTAAACGTTAATTAAAATAAATTGGGGATGACATTTGACTCTTATCACTTAGATTAGGTCGCTGCATCTGAGCAAAGACTGGGGAAACACCGGTTCCTTTACAGAGTAACACATGCTCATGTTATAGAGCTTAAGGTCTTCTGTGTGTTTATAGTAAGATTTCATATTAAGGTTGTGTGTGTGTTTGTGTGGGTGTGTGTGTGCGCGCGTCCTCAGTTTTTTCTGAACATCACAATAAAGCAGGTGCTCAGTTTAGACCTTTTAAAGGTCACCAGGCCTGGAGGGCAAATGTTATTGTTAGGGTGGAGGGGCTCGAGGACAACCCAGAAATATCGGCACTGCTCTCTAGTCCATATAAGTGATGTTGGAGACCAGCAGTACCAAAGCATGATGCTGTCATTTATACAGGATGGTGTGTGTGTGTGTGTGCGCGCGTGTGTGTGCATGGGATTATACTGATCCAGCATTTAAACAGCAGTTGGAGCACAATAGGGCGTCTTTGTGTGTTGAAAACATTTCGTCGATCTCGGCTTGTGTGATTTATAACGACATGATCATCTCTAGACTGTCTGTACTGCGTTGCCATTCCAATAATTTTACATCGACACCAGTGTGTGTTTACCCTTTTGTGTAGAAGCTTCCTCAGTTTAACACTGGAGCATTCAAGAATGAGTTATCATATGAAAAATGATTCAAACGGGCTTTTATCTTTTATACCAGTTATGCAGCATTTTAATCTGGAATGGTTTGTGCAGATGTTCAGATGTTCAGTCTAGCCTTTTCGAACCATACACTGATCAGCTGTGACATCACCCAATTCATTTATTTATTCATTAATTTTCTATGCCACTTATCCTGTACAGGGTCTGAATGCCAATCCCAGAAGACTTTGAGCACTAGGTGGAAGTGCTGTGGGTGCCAGTCCATCGTAGGGGGCGCACACGCGCGCGCACACACGCACACACGCACACACGCGCACACGCGCACACACACACATGCGCGCAGTCACACATTATGGGCAATTTGGGAATGTCAATGAACCTAATTTGTAAGGAAAGTGGGAGGAAACCGGAGTACCCGGAGAGAGGTGGGAATCGAACACTCGACCCTGGAGGTGAATAACATTTGATTATACAATTATTTATTCACAGTGGCACCTGGGGGTGAGAGGCGTGGGTGTGTATATTACCCATCAAGTGAACACTTTATCCATGAAATTGATGTGCTAGAGGAAGAAAAAAAAAGGCAAGCATGAGGATTAACAAGCGCCAAATTGTGATCCCTGCATTTCTTGGTCAGGGAGACTCCAAAACTGGTGCTGTTCTGTGAGCAGCGGTCAGGACTTAGCAAAAAAATGCCCCAGTGATCCGGCGACAGTGACTCGTTCGGCCAGGCTCACTGAGTGAAGGCTGGCCCGTGTAGTCCGGTCCAATAGAAAGGCTGCTGTAGATGAAATTGCTGTCACATTGATACGATGGTCAGGTGTCCACATAATTTTGACACAATGTCAAAACTAAAATATGGTCCTGAATTTTTTGTTTGTTTGTTTGTTTTAGTGCTGTAGCTATCGAATATTTCAGTAATCGAGTATTCTACCAAAATTTTAATCGAGTAATCGGATAAAATTTACTTTTGCTTAATTAAACAGCAATGTTAAAATATATAAGAAACAAAGATTAACTGGTTTTCTTTTTAGAAAAATCAACTTTTATTTTTTAAAATACATACAGCATTATATTATTAGCAAAAATGAACATTGTGATTATTCACAATACAAGGAATAGCTTAAAGTTGACTGAGATGAATTAAGTGCATTACAGTGCCATACATTCTTATTTTAAAGCCTTTTCTCAGATGCAAAAACTTAAAAATAAAAAAAAGGGTCTTTCAAATGACTAAGTATAAAAAACTAAGGCACACTTTAAAATATATTTTAATATTTTATCGCTCCCTTCCATTTAACAGCCCGCAACAGAACGCTCCCTCAAATCACCGCTAACTGTTTGCGTCTCCTTCCGCGTTGTGCGTGACGTAAGAGTTTCTTCTTCGTCGGTGTTTACTGGCGGCTTACATCCGGTAGCGCGCTGAGTCACGCCAAACAAATAATTGCGCAAAAACATAACGCAAGCTTTTACAATTAATTAAAAGAAGCTTCGAGGCAGAAGATTCGACCTCGATCATTTTTTGTAATCGAATTACTCGAGGAATCGTTTCAGCCCTATGTTTGTTTTTGTCAGAAATGGTGGAAACGTTCAGGCTCCTGTTTTTTTTTTTTTTTTGGTTCTGGATGTTTTCGCGTCGTTTATCTTGGTATTTTAAACCCGGAAAGTTGCATGCAGAGAGGGGGAAGAAAATCAATAACGCAATCAATGACTTGAATAATTAACTCACTGCTCGGTAACTAATCTTGTAATTATCTCGTAATCATTTAAACAGGAGCGTATATTCAGGCTTTGTGTGTAAATCCCGTGTCTGTGCACGCGGCGCGCGCTGCCGGTTATTCAGCCTGTTTATCGAGCTTCAATTAGCCTCTTCAGCCGTGAACTCATTATAAGGAATCGAACACGTGTGTCATGAAGCTCAGACTAGACCCTCAGCAGGTTTTTTTTCTTTTCGTTTTGTTATTTATTTTCAGGTTGCATCACTTTATTTCAAAGTTTCCTCTGGATTTTTTTTTTTTTAAACATGGGCACGGTTTATCAGCTTTCCCTCCAAACAAATGTTTGTTTCTTTGGTCTCAGACACAAGTGACTTCTGCTGGAAGTGGTTGGTCAGCTGTAGCTGTTCTTCAGAGACGTGTGTGTATGTGTGTGGGAGAATAAGTGAAGTGAAGTCCAGCTTTCTTATCTACAGAAAGCCAGGCAGAGTGTGTGCTGTTCTGCAGGAGGGTGTATAGGACAGGAGCGCGTGGTGTTAAAGGCATGTTGCTAAACTCGCATGTGTGTGTGAAAGAAAGAATATGTAGGTTTCATTTGTTCATGTTGTATATATAATGCTATGCAATAATATATAATTTGCATATAGAATGGCAGTGAGGAGGTGTTCCTGCAGAGTGGGATGAGCTCCTGAACCAGGCTGTGTGTTATGTTCTTAACAAAGCCATTTCCTCGTGCAGTATTAATGTGGCTTAAAGCGTTTCAGAGCTGAGGATCCAGCAAAAAGATGTAGCACGGCACTGATAACAGCAGCAAAACGCGGCGGATCGGATATCAGATAGCAAAAACATTTCTGATACTCAGGTCTGTAACGAATGGCGTAGAAAAAATTTCAACCTGAAAATGTTCACCAAAGATTAAAAAAAAAAAAAAGCAGTTTTTTTTCTTTCTTTTTTTTTTGAAAGGATTAATGTTATTCGATTTATATTCAACATTTATTTTATTTGCAATGTAAGTGATTGTGATGTACTGCAATTAAAAAAAGAAGCAGCTTGGAGCAAGTCACGGGGCGTTCAAGTCAAACCGGGACTTTGGTTTGTGTGCCCATTTCTGAGAGTGAAACTCGCTTCATTTCTCTATATTATCTCGTGCTACACTAATCTACACTCATCCCAGTGTTTCACTAGCACTTGGACACCAAGGTGGAACGTTTTCTCAGTACGCCTGTCTGATTCAGGTCTGAAACACTGGCCTCCCAGGAACTCCTTTAATGGTCCAAACATGTGGAAATGTCTTGGAGTGAGGTCAGGACTGTACGGGGGATGCGGCGATAACTATGAGCCGAGTTTCTGTAATGTGCGAATGGTATTGGTGAATGATTGTGTGTACAGTTCACACAGACGGATTCTCCTCTTGCGCAAGTTCTTGACAAGTTATCCGTCGAATTTTCAAGGATCAGGTGTTCCACTCAAGAACGTTCAAGAGGATGACTACATCCGGCCTTCTTTAAAACGCTATCGTTTACTGTGAGTACTGTGATTAAAGTCTTACGGAATGTTATCGCAAGTCCCGGTTTGACTTGAACGGCCCTCAGTTTTTTTTTTTCTTACTTTTTTTTGTGACAAAGCACTTGCTGTGAGTCTGTAGTAAACAGAACATCACAGATTTGGAGAACCTCAACATTCTAATAAAAAAAAAAAAATTCTGGTTTGCTAAAAATATCTGGTGTGGTTAAAACAATCTGCAATTTTTTTTTAAATTAAAGAAATATTTCCTAAACATTCTGTAACAATGATTTTTTTCATCAGCTCATTAACTCATCAGAAGTACGTAAAGTGCTCGCCATATCATCCGGAGATCGCAAGTTCGATTCCCAGGTGATGCTGTAACCTCTCGCAGCCGGAGAGCTGATTGGCCGAGCTCTCTCAAAGGGGAGGGATGAGAGGTAATCAGAAGCGTCTGAGCTCACGCAAGCAGAAGGAGCGTATAGCGCTGTCCTCCGAGTGTGTTACGCCGCTCCCAACAGTGCGTGAGCGAGCAGTTCGAAAAGAGGCGGTCGGCTGGCGTCACATGGTTCGGAGGAGACAGGTGATCGTCTTCGGCCCTCCTGGCTGAGTGGTTGTAGTAGCCTTAATGTGGGAGCCCCCTAGTGACTAGGAGAAATTGGACACAACTAAATTAGCGAGAAAATTGTGGGGGAAAAAAAAGTACATTCATTTACTGATTGAGTGGTCCAGTATCAGAGATGCAGGATTATGTTTTTCTTTCATTTAAAGTTTCATTACAAATTTAAACATTCTTTTACAAGTATTTGTGCATTTTATTACAGCAGAATAACCAAAACATTACATGTGAGTAAATGTTCAATTAAATATTTTTGTTTGTTTGTTTTTTAAATGGCGTATGCCGCCAGCATGGCGCGCTCACATCCACACGTATACAGTGCACTGCAGTTTCTCAGACGGATCGGTCCATGTCTCCCCACGCGGGTCATTCGGCACTTGTCATTTCAGGACTGAACTGCTGCAGCTCGCTCTTGGCAGCCGCTGCCTCTGCACGCCATTCGATCTCTGTACCTGATCCAAAGTTCTGCTGCATAACTTGTTTTCAACCTTCTTGCGTTCTCCCACACCGCCCCATTGCTTCTCTTCCTCCACTCACTTCCTGTAGTACCTGCAGTACATTGGCTTTATAACGCTGATCCTTGCCTACAAAGCCAAAAATGGATCACCACCCACTTACCTTCAAGCACTTATCACACCCCGCACTGCACCACGCTCCATCTGATCCTCTAGCGCTGCTCGACTGCTCTCAGCATCTCTCAGCATCTCTCTGTGCAAGGAAGGCCAGAGTCTAATCTGGTGTCTCGGTGATGGAATGAACTTCCTGTAGATGTCCAAACTACTAAGTCTCTTTTTATATAGTGCCTGAGCATCTTTTGTGAATACATGAATTCAGTGTGTGTTCTAGACACATCCGATGGGAATCTTAGTGAGTATCGGTATGCATTTAGTTGTGGAGACGTCAAATGTCTCCTTTTGGTTTTTCTTGCTTGTTTTCTTCTTTGGTACTTCATTCCATTCACATCGTGGAATGGATACTCGCCATCCTGGAGAAATCCTCAGGTTGCCAGACGGATGCCCAATTGTTGTTCACACACTACGGGCAATTCTGAAACGCCATTTAGCCGCCTAACCTGCATGACTTTGGACTGTGCGAGGAAACCGACCAAGCATGGGGAGAACATGCAAGCGGTGGTGAGAGTCCATGGAGACAGACCTGAGGTTGCTAGGAGATGATTTTTAGCAATGTGGTTTAGTGTTTAGCCCTGTTGCTTTGCACCTCCAGGTTCCGGGTTCGATTTCCGCCTCGGGGTCTGTGTGCGTGGAGTTTGTATGTTCTCCCCGTGCTTGGTGGGTTTCCTCCGGGTACTCCGGTTTCCTCCCATAGTCCAAAGACGTGCAGGTCAGGCGACTTGGCATTAACAAATTGCCAGTAGTGTGTGAATGACAATTGAGTGTTGGGCTGACAGACCGACTCCTTACGTAACTGCCATAGAAATGGCGGATATATCTCTAAGATGGAGAGCACCCGTTAACCGATGTGCCAGAGGACAAACATGTGGACAAACCAAAAAAAAAAAAAAAAAAGTAAATTAGCAATGTTGGTAACGCTATAATTTTAAAAGGGAAACAGATTATAAGATCTGTTACAGGATTTTAATAAAGTAATGACTTCTGAATTACAATATCCATATTCTACATCATAAGATTAGACTGAAATGTATACAGTAATTTGCAAAAGTTTTGAACTCCCCCTCATTTCTTCATATTTTGTTCCCGAAGAGCCAGACTTTCTTGTATTTGTTTTTATGTAGTCTACAACAGCTCTCGACCCTTTCTGAATTACTTTCCTTTGTCTCTCATTTTGAGTCTACAAGTTTCACAGTTTGGTTAGGAGTGTGGCTTCACTACGGTGCGGTGAGGATTCTGTGACTGGACAGAGGTTATTTCTGACTCAGGAAGAAAAAGCAAAAGAAAATGGCCCCCTCAACCTGGAAATCCAGACTCATGGTGTCAATTCCCCCCATTCCCCCCCCCCAAAACCCAAAAAAAAGTTTCACTTTTTTCCCATGGTATATTATTGTTCAATGTAATATAAAAGTAATATAAGCGTGCAATGTTTCCTCTCCTATGGTGTTTCTTTTTCCTCTTTTGCTCTGTAGGGAAATCAAGATGGATGACGGCGCTACTGCCAGACACTTAATATACGCTGTGCAAATGGGGTTTGTTCACATTCGGTTTCTGCCACTTCATACGCGCTAACACGTTTAAACAAATGAACCCAATGAAATGACTTCGGCTTTGCGCGTCTGCAGCTCTTTGCTTTTATTTCCATCTTTTTCCCTTTTAATGTCATCAGTGTTTTACCGAGCGCCGAGCCGAATTCCTCTGGCTGTTTCACGTCTGTTGTTTACTCCCGCGTAGGATGCAGTGACGTTTAAGAAAGCTTAAACACTCAACGCTTTGTAATCACGTTTACTCGCTCCATCACCTCCCACGAACATGCGCACGCACACACGCACTCACGGGAGCACATGCACACCGGTCACCAGGGATGCTAAGCTCCCCCCCCCCCGAGTTAAGTGCACTAAGGGGTATGGGGTGCGGGGTAGGGGTTGAGGGTGGGGGTGAAAGCAGTATAAGGCCATCGACGGTTGTAATTAATCACGGTCGATGTTTATTGGAAGGGAGTGGTACACTGCTACAGCACCCAGCTGACAAGCTTCATTAACAGTGAAAAAAGGCAGCACTAATGAGGGGCTTACACACACACACACACACACACACACACACACACACTTAAATAAGTGTTTCCAGCAAGTAAATATACTAATGGTCTGTATACATGTCTACAGAAATGCTTTTATAGTGACTGGGAGGCAGAAACAAACAGTTATCTTTTTAAATCCTGATTTATACATTCATTGTGTGTATTACCAGGTAAATTGATCGCTCGATCGTGCATATAACGGGTTTGTTTGTGCCAGGGTTATCGTCCAACCCCGTTGTACTGCTTTAATCCCTGAAATGTTGGGTTGCTTCCCAGTGATGCACAAAGCACAAACGCTCATCCAGAGCCTTGTTGGCTGTACA
This sequence comes from Clarias macrocephalus, assembly GCA_011419295.1. NCBI lineage: Eukaryota > Metazoa > Chordata > Actinopteri > Siluriformes > Clariidae > Clarias > Clarias macrocephalus. Next base: position 261,068 of record JAAGKR010000160.1, read on the forward strand.
CATCTTGAAGGTACCTCCTAGTCAAAAGGTCATAAAATGTGAATACTGAATTAAATAATGATCTTACACTGGAGATGCATAGGATTGCCATGTAATCAGCATAGGTTATACCCCTAAATAGTGAAAAAGGGCAGGTTCGTGTTGTGTCAAGCATCAGGAGAGATGCCACAGAAGAAAGTTGAGAAATTGGAGTACATGTACAGGTCTCGACTTACGAACAAGTCCCATTCCGGGAGCACGTGCGTAAGTCCGATTTGTTCTTAAATCTGACAAACTGAGTTTTATAGGCCTTTGACATTAATATACAATGTAAAGCCCTTTCCCCCACTGTGCCATCGTGTGTCACAGTGAAATGTAACAGTGTCGTCTCTGCGCCTTTAAATCGTGAGCGAAATCCTGGACGGCGTTTAGTCTCAGAGCTGTTTTCCACTGTATTGGACTGTGATCTGTTTGTTGAGGATTTTTCCGAAATTATTATTCACCATCAGGACGGCTTTACAGGACATTTTCTATCATCGTGCTTTCAGACTGATTTATTGAAATCGGTAAGGCCGACTCATTTCTCCCGCATCCCACAAGCACACACGTACAATATACTGCACATTTAATGCATTCACCACTTACTGAAAATATTGTATGTAATTGTAAATATTGGTATCTGATACACTGCAGTGTCTATTTTTTGTACGATACACTTAAGCTACTTCCGTGATTGTTTGAACAAGAAGTAGAACCGCGGTTCGTTCGTATCTGCGGAAATTCATAACTCGTATGTTTGTAAGTCAGGGACTACCTGTGTTTTTGAAAACGTGTGCTCTACCAGCATATAAGCACCGGTGTTACGCCTAAATAAAAGATAAACGCAACAGTGACAAAACATCTGTGATGCCGTGAATCCCATGTTAGCCGACGAATGCACAGGTAGTAAAGAAATAACTATAAAGTGGATTGATAGCACGTGGAGTGAGAGCATAACCTCCGTCACCTGTGTTAAAGTTTTAGAGTTAAGGGGTTTATCTTTTATATCGGTTGAACTGGATAATGCAGTCCGAACTGATCAGCATCCATTTATTCGTCTCATCAAAGCACAGACGAGCTCTAAAATCACGCTCTTTGCGTAAGCCCTGGATGGCCAAAGCATCTAATAGCAATCTGTAAAGCATTCAGAAGCAGAACATAAAAATATCCGGCGGATTTTAGAGTCTTAAATGGGATCAGTTGACTATGAGCATCTCTTTAGTCCATAAATCAAATCATTCAATCATTATAATTTCTCTAAAAATATATATGTAGTAGTCTCAATGCCGGTATATGTTGCATTTGTTTTTACGGTTCCCCTTTTGAAAACTCTTTTCATGCTTCAAACATTTTGCAGAGGGTTTTTTTTTTTTTTTTTTTTTAGTGCTATTGACCGCTTGTAAAATCTTCTTTTACTTAACAGTAAAAATACGAAAATGTTCATGAATCCCATAAGAACAAACCAGAGAACACAAGAAAAAAAATATGGATAAGATGAAAAATAAGAGAATGTCAATTCACTTATAATTTTTTTTTAATACCACTTACAGCTACAGGGTTATGGTAGTCCTGGACTCTATTCTAGGGGACTCTGTGTTTGGTATGGTCCATTGCAGGGCACATAACTACTCTCAGTCTCGCACTACAGGCAGTTTGGAGACTCCAATTAGCCTAATCTGCATGTCGTTGGAGTTTTGGAAAATACCTAGAAGAAACCCACTTGACAAAAAGTACCCAAGTTTAAGTTGAGAAGAACAAGATATCATTTACTAAATATAAAGAAGTATCACTGTAGCCTTGCACCTGCAGGTCATGGGTTCTATTCCCACCTTGGGTTTTTTGTTTGTGTGGAGTTTGCATGTTCTCCTTGTGCTTAGTAGGTGCGACATGAAGGGTATTCTAATCGGTATTACTGAATTGCGCAAGTGTCCTGCCGTCCGGCACGTGTACTCCGTCTGGTCCCTGTGATTGGTTCCATAGAGAGAATGAATGAATAAGAGTGGGGGGAAAAATAATAGTTATAGTATGTCTCTGATGTTGTAGAGTGTTTTCTGTTATCAGCTGCAAGCATAGCCGTTAATCTATCTGTGCATCAGGATACACGCAATACAAATGTTCTTTCAAGCATTGGTGCATCTGTGTTGATGGTGAACTTGTAGTGAAATATCAGGGAAGGGTTAAAGGACCTGCGGTTGGCGTTATCTAATGAACCCATTGTGTTTGCCTGCATGGTGAGAATGACTCAGACGCTCCCTGCAGGCTTTGGCTCGTCTTCTGGACTATTTTTTCATCTATCCGTTTGTCCCTACGACTATCCTACGATCTATTATGTCACCCATGATTCCGTTGATCCAGAAGGCTTCCCCAAGCCAACCACACATACTAGTATCTTCACCACAATGGTTTAGTGTTTCACTGGACTGCTGTTTGTTCTCACCCCTGCTGCCTTTTAGCATCTCGCAGCGAAGCGCACCATGTGGCTGTCGCTTACCGCTCGCTCTCAGTTACAGGAAATAAGTTGTTAGGATTTGCATATATATGTGTGTGTGTGTGTGTGTGTGTGTGTGTGTGTGTGTGTGTGTGTGTGTGTGTGTGTGGATTTAGTTATAGATGAGAGTGGTGGGTTGACGAGAGGAAGGACCCATGCAGCCCTTGCACTGTTACTTCCTCCTCTGCGGCGAGCAGAAGTTTCCCAGATGGAAGCTGAGGTTTTCGAGTTGCCATACACATGTACGTCCGCTCGGCTTGTAACAACACCGAGAATGTGTGTGTTGGATTTCCCTTAAGCGGCGTGTTTAGACTACAGTCACTGAACTGTGTTTTTTTTTTTTTTTTCCTCCTCCCTCTAACTCGGCATCCATATTCGCTCTGAAATTGAACGTTTACAGCCACCAGTGAAAAGGCCAAAACGATTTATGATTCAAGCCAAGACCAGGTTTTATGGGAGTTATGGGATGGCAGAAAAGACACGGGTGACTGTAGGGTGAGTTTTGACGTTCAGGAACGGGTTTCAGGTGGTAAAGTGGAATTCATCTGAAATGTCAGAACGCCTGAGGCCTGAGCACATCTGCAGCAGACGTTCTTGGAGACATGCTCTAACTGGGATTTATGGTGGCTGAGAAGTGCAGAGCAATATAACAAATTTAAAAACAAAATAACAAAACCAAAATAGCAATAACAAAACGGAAAACAAATTGAAAAATCCGAAAACAAAATAAAAAAAATAAAATAACAGAACCGAAAACAAAATAATAGCGGGTCTGAAAACAAAATAACGGTAACAAATTTTAAAATAAAATAACGGTAACAAATTCTAAAAACAAAATAACGGTAACAAATTCTAAAAACAAAACAATAACAGATCTGAAAACAAAATCACAGTAACAAATTCGAAAAACCTAAATGACAGTAACTGAAGAAAAAATGATTTCAATAACAAAATAGAGAACAATGGTTTTATTTTGTTTTGCAATTCTCAGCCACCATATGAATTGCTACCTCGTTTCTTTCTTTCAAGAGAACTTTGAAAAAAGTTTTTTTCATACCGGATGCCCTTCCTGACATAACCCTCCCATTTTACCCGGACTTGGGACCACTGGCTGGGGTGTGGACTTTGGTGACCTTTAATTTTTATGGAAAGAATCTTCCAAGTTTGATTCTCAGTATTAGTCTTTTTAAGTTCATGCCACATTTGTCACACATTGTTTATACTCTCCAATCGTCTTCCTGTCGACTGAAAGATTCATGAAAATGTCTCTAAGAGCATGTTTTCTATAAGAGTTTATTTCCCGCAGACTTGCAGCACAATTGCATGTTGCGTCGTTTCCTAGCAGGGAGATGTCTAAATGATGATTGCCTCATACAATACAGTTGTGCATTAAGAATTAAATTCCTAAACACTGATATTCCTCCTCTCCATGTAAGCAACCATTTGAACCCAACACATAACCCCATCCCCCCCCATTCATCACCGCAGCCTACACTCTCTATCTGCTCTTCCCAGATTCCTCAGCATCGGCTTACATACCGCATATACCGTATCCAGTTACCGTGTTACGCTGTATATCTGCCTGTAAACGGTAGCGCATCCATTCAGCATGAAGAGCTTCATAAATTGTGAATCTCCTGCTTGTCATAGCGCCGCAGGCTGGCGAGCAGTGGGCTGAGACCGGGTCAGGACTACAACACTGGCCTCCATTGTTCACGCTCGGCACCAGCTGAGAGGAGCAGCAGCGAGCAACCACGAGGACTGTAACTCACTGTGGAAATATTTAGCCCTGCTCGTGCTCTTTCCACCCTCCTCGTTTGCCAGAAAAGGCCAAGACACGCGGTGAGGGTGGGGGGGGGTGTCTCTTCAAGCTTTTTGGACGCAAGCAGCGTGAGCGCACGCGGCTCCCTTTCTGGCCTTTGATAGTCAGCACTGAGGGTTTGGCTCGCAGCTTAGAGAATACCTCAGACTATTACGTTTTCCCTCTGGCTCGATCAGGCCTCCTTTTCCATCTCCGTCCTGTATCGAGCGCACGGTCGCGCAGCAGGTGGCAGTTAGCATATTAGACCTTTACCTCGCTAGCGGAAGACCCATCCTTGAAGCGGCAGAAAGCAGAGAGGCATACAGAGCGCAGGATCTTCTGTAGAATCACAGTGCTCACGCGCCAAGATCCTCTCTGCGGCTCGATTCCAAGAACGAGGCAGGCATTTAGCCTGAGAGACTTAAAAAAAAAAATTATATTACTTTATAAATGTGTTAATGCATTTCAGAGGATATCATCTTTGCATTTTTCACACGAGTCGAGCATGGGATTAGCAAATACACAGTATGTTCTTTTCCGGCGTCCAAGCTAGCGGCATGGGAACAAAGGTCACGAGTTGGATTTCTTATTAAAGTCTTCGAGGTTGCCAAAATGTGTCTGATATTTTCCAAGCTGAGCTACAGTTCAGACCACGCGTTCTGGCACGCCTGAAATCCCTTCTCTCTCTCACTAATGGGTCATTTTAGAGGCTGTAGTTTTTAAACGCACAGCCTCCGAACGCCCCTTTGCGGAAGTCCATTTTCTCAGACAATCAAAAAACACAGATTCCTGAAAGTGCTGGGGGAAAAAAGGTTACCCCTATTAACCCAATCCACTTTAAGGCGATTTTAATTAAGTTCCTATTTATTTATTTTATTTTTCATTTTATATGATTTTTCAATCTATTGGGGGACTTTTCAAATTCAGTTTGTATTATTATTAAAAAAAACAACAACAAAAAAAAAAACAATCGAGAACCTAATTTTCTTCTTTTCAGTCATTTGCATGATGCAAGTTTATGTAACTTGATGTGTAGTATTGCAGATATCTGAATTTTATACAGGTTGCACATGTTTCAGTAACAGGGTTTAAGAGATTACTCGACGCCACCCTGAGTTGGACAATAAAGCTAAATGTTTTGCACACATGTTTGAACGGGAATCCTAGCAGTTTAGATAAAGTAAAGCTTTCATTTATATACAGCTTTCATGGTTGCAAAGCTCTATGTATGACTCGATTATATTATACATTGTTCAAGGTTTTAAAGGTCCTTGGTGATTCCTATCCATAGTAACCCACCTGGTGTCATGTTGGAACGGTTGAATGCTGGGTGTAAGGCAGGAATTACGCCCTGTATAGGGTCCGGGTGTGTCATATGAAGCCGTGCATTTGTACTTCACCTCCTGGCCTGCTTTTGATTCGGACAAGACCGCAGACAGAGGAACCACTCCTGACATGCCAGACAGACAGCATCACATGCTGCTCTACCAAGAATCAGAAAAAGTGATATGGGGAACCATGTGACTTAGTCACATTATTAATGTGACTCACATGATGAAATATGAGATTTTGTCTTAGGATCAATATTTCACAATTGATCTATTGTTGTTGGGGGGAAAAATTATTTGTTTCTTTAAAGAACAGAGTCGGCTTGTGATTTGACTTTGCTTACAAAAACAAATACAACACTGTAGCCCATACTTGTTGTGCTCACATAGACCTGGCCACAGACGTACAATCATGCATGCACACACACAGCGATGGCAGCATTAGCAGCTCATGCACCCTGTCACATCAGCACCCAAGGAGTATCCTGGTAGACTGCTAATGTGGCAGACAGGCACTGTGAATACATCATGCTCTCTCTCTCTCTCTCTCTCTCTCTCAGGGCATGCAAAGGGAAAACACTCGCACTTTTTTCTACTTCAGGTTCATCCCTTGTGTCTACTTAATTTCCATTTTATCCTCCATTTTAATCCTTCTCTCCCTCTCTCTCCCTCATTCTGTCCCCATATCCCTGCTTTGCCGGAGGTTTTATGTTTGACCCCTTGTTGTGACAAGGTTAGACGCAGACTGCTAATGGGACTTCCGACTGGCAGTACTACTTACAGATCTTTCTTGCTTAATTAGGGTATTTCCCAGCATCCAGGAGATCCAGGGTCTGAACCACCATTCTGGGGAAAACCGGCTAGCTACAATACATACCGTGAAACTGGGCTTAAATCTGATTTAATTCAATTTTATTTGTATAACGATTTTAACAAGAGTTACTGACGCAAAGCAGCTTTACAGGATCAAAAGAAAATTATGGAAATGATTATGAAATGTGTTTGAAAATATGTATAAATATTAAATGATCAGATTGAACAGGCTAGAGACTAGAAACGTGCTAGAAAACCCTCCAATGTGGCTGATTTTAAAACAATTCTGCAAAGAAGTGCGGGCCAGAATTCCTCCACAGCGACATGGAGTTATTTCTAGTTATCGCAAACGCTTGATTACAGCGGCCAAGGGTGGCACAACCAGTTATTAGGTTGGTTAGGGGGCAATTACTTTTTCACATACAGCCAGGTAAGGTTGGATAGCCTTTTTTCTCTTAATAAATTAAAATGTTGTATTTATCTTTGTGTAATATTAAAGTTTGTTTGATGATCTTTTAAATGTGTTGTGCAAAAAAAAAAAATCAGGAAGGGGCAAATACTTTTTTAAAATAATGTGTATATGAATGAATAACTATATATACAGGATAAATATTTATTTTGTATATAGTTGTATATATTTATTTAGTGCGGTGGAAAAGTATTTGCCCCTTCTCATTTTTAAATATATGTATATATTGTGTGTGTGTGTGTGTGTATATATATCTGTATATATTGTGTGTGTGTGTGTGTGTATATATATCTTGTATATAGTTATCTATAGTTATTTATTAATATATTGTGCTGTGAAAAGGTATTTGCCGCTTCCTAATTTATATATATATGAGGTGCTAGACTGACCTTGCTCTACTTTGGCCTGTTAATGAATGAATATATAGATTTCAGCAACCTCAAGGATGAGAATGTCATTTTAATTACACACTCCAGCTGCAGCTCTAAAGGTTAACTGATACACCCTTAATGAGTGTCATTGTAGAATTAATACCCAGGGATTAGAGATTTAAGCCTATTTTTTAGTATTGATTTGCCTGAAACTCCTGATTTCAGAATATAACACTAATCAACATTCCTGCTTTCTCTCTTCTCTCCTCCTCATGAACACCATCTTCCTGTCTGGATGCCGGATTCTCATCACAAAGGTAAGCTAATTCCTCCTTCATTCACTCTCGATCCTGGTGCTACGTGTAGAGCTGTGAGATTTGCAGACGTGCTTTTAAACCCCTTCTGGCATGATCAGGCTTTCTGCATGAACGAATACCAATTAATACTGCGTTTCAGTGTACAAGTCTTACTGAGTAAACACAGCTTTGTTTTTTACGTTCGGCACGTATTTGCCAGACAGTTTTAAGCGGTCAGAAGTTAATGACAGAAAATGGATTTCGGGCTTTTTAGACGGGACATTACCATAGCAGACAGTCAGGTTTTGCAATCATGTAATCCGCGCGGTTGATGAGTCTTCCTGAAAATTTGCACTCGTCATAATTATGGTGACTCAATTCAACAGAATTCTGTTGCAATATGATGCAATATGACCTGATCAAAACACTGAGCAGACCAAAAACATGAACCTCGTAATTCTGAAAAAAAGGATTTTTTTGGTTCAAAGAAAAATGAAAGAAAATCAGGTTTTCTTCAGTTATTGAGCTTGACGTTGACCATTCGTGAGTGTGTCCCATTAGAGGAATAGAGGCACACAAAGTCATTCTGAATTATGTGCATGATCTCCTAGATCAGGGGTTGTTTGGGGTAGTCAAAAGTGGTAGTGTGAAGTATTGCTGTACAACTAAACCTAATAACTTTTTGATTATTGGAATTTCCTGCCAGGTTGCCACTGTTGCTCCTTGGTAAGGACCCTTAACCCTGCGCTCTATACCACCCAATAAATTTTTCCTACTTTGCCAGAATTTCCTACCAGTAGCGGAAATTTATAGATACACCAGTTCAGGCTACTGTCATTTCATATTCACCTATAGTTTTGTATGGTTGTAGCGCTACAATAATATAGTACGGTTTCAGTATACAGATTTCCTGGAACACTGGTAGCGCTTTGTGACAAGTTTTTACCGTTATCAGAATATAATCCCTATCGCCGGTAGCAAAACTGGTAGCAAGTTTTGACATGTTCATTTAACGTTATCCATCAATCCACTAGTCGACTGTTAAATGAACCTCGCAAATTAAATAAAATGCAAACAAGAAGAAAACTTTTATTACTAAATATGAATCCACAAGTCGCTTGGATTAGTAGCATGGATTTATAGGCGGGGCAAAAAGCATTGAAGCAGCAAAACATGACACATTTTTGGCATAGTAAGCGTGGGTAGTAGAGAGTGATGGGTAGGATGAATTTATAAAATAATCCCAAGCCTGGTTGGAAAAGGGGAGGGTTCCGGCGTAAAACCTGTGCCAGATCTTACAGATATAATGACCTGGCTTAAAAAAAGCTTGTTGACATTCAGTCTTTTTTTTTCTTTCTTTTTTTCTTCTTATTCACACTTTTTCTATGAACATGCACATGAAGAAATCATGCTAAATATACTGTATGCAACACCAGAACCCAGAGACCGGTTCATCCCAGAACATCACTGATCTACAGGTGGCACATGACTATACGCCAAAACAGCAGTGATTCACCACCAGTCTGGTTAAAACGGAAGAGAGTCTCTATTATTAAACCTCAGTCTTATTCAAATGCTGTGTGAGATCTAGGACAGTGTCTTTTAAGCAAAATATCCTCAAATATTAGGGACAGAATAACCAGGGATCACCCGACCAGATATCATGGTACACGATTCGATTTGTATGACGATTCTATACGCGTCACGAGTTTGTAAATATTTTGATTCAATATTGATATTTTCTGATTTTGTTAAGATTCTAAACCATACAGGACGTTGTGCTGCTGTGTGTGTGTGTGTGTGTGTGTGTGTGTGTGTGTGTGTGTGTGTGTGTGTGTGTGTGTGTGTGTTGTCTATAATGAATCGTGTACATAATCGCGATACATAACAGAATTTTTCTTTCCCCACTTACCATCTCTACCATGTATAAACATGAGTATATTATTATCTACAACTAACTTGATTTATTATATTCCCTTTAATATTCTGACGTGAGTGAAGGGAAGTTTATAATCCAAAGGGTTCTTGAACCATGTCCCAGGCCTGCATTAGTAACAGAAAACCGCATTCTGTAGAAGATAGATTGCGAGAGAGAGAGAGACAGAGAGAGAGACAGGGAGGGAGCGTGAGAACCGAGTGCATCTCGGTGCATGTCTGATTAACACGCACACACAACATGCTCCGGACCACCACTGCTGCCTCACCACACAGTCACGCCTCTTAAGAAGCTCCATTCAGCCACTTTAGATAAAGCCCACTTTATTCTTCTCCTCTCCTGCTGAAGTACAGAGCGATGATCTCCCTCCAGCTGAAAACGGAAAGACGCCGTGTGTACAATAACTCGCCTATGTGCTCGTTTTCTAACATAACACGCCACTCTGGGTCCTTTATATCTCTCGGAGAATCGTTGTTGAAGTATTACTTAAGTACAATGGTATCTAATAAGAGAGCAAAAGCATGATCATAGCTTACACATATGTACACCTCCATGTGTCGCTTGTGTGTTCGATGCGTGGCTATGTTCAGTAAAGCCATGCAGGAGGAGAAAGTTCCTTGCTCCTCGCTTCATTTTTAGCTTCTGATCTTTCATCGCCTCCTTTATTTTCATTCCCTCTTTTACAGTTTTCTACCCGTCTGCTCTGTAAGGTTTATTTCTGCCTGTCTGCTGAGTTGGCATGTTTTTTTTTTTTTTGAAGAATCTGTCTCCTGCCTCCAATATCGACTCGCTCCGCTAACCTGGTACGCTCACACCGGGTTTTTAATTTACAACATTAGAAGGAATCGCTTGTCGCCAACCACACAAGGGGCCAGATTTGAGACTTAAGCTGGTTCCAGGGTGCCTCTGCGCACCATGTGACCTCTGCAAATGATTCACGGTTGCAGTCGCATGGCTCGTCTTCCACATTACCGTCCCATTGCACCACTTCCTCCACTGGCTTCCTGTAAACTGATTTAAAACACTGATGAACCAGCACTCATCTACAGTACTGTGCAAAAGTCTTGAGCCACGCCTCATTTCTTTATGTTAAATTAAAGAAATGGCAGCAAATGTTTTACTGTGACAGGCCGCAAAGCGCCTAAAGATACAATAAAAAAATGGATTGAGTTGATTTAAACCTCTAGCAGCAACCTCATTTGCCCTCTCATCTGTTCCAACCATTCAGCATGCCTCAAGTTTTAGGGTCACATGATTCATACTGTAGGTCACTGTGTAGCTTAACAAACCAAAAAGACATTTCTCCAGAAGTGCTCAGGTGCAGGGACTGGACTGAACATGAGAGACAAAAAAAATCCTCCATGCAGCTTGAATGTCTACATTAAAACTATGAGAAAGTCTGTTTTTTTGGAAGCAAAATCCAAAAAAAAACGAGAGCTGGCTCAGGACTTTTGCAGTGTACCGTATGTTAACACATCTTTTAGCACGGTTTGTTTGGACATGTCATGTTTTAAGAAAGAGTGCATCAAGACTCGTCACTGTTCTGGCACTTGGGTGGTGGAATGAGCTTCCTCGAGTGATCAGTCATTCATGAATGATTCGTTCTTTTTGAACGAGTCTTTAATGCGACTCAGAAGAACGAGTAGTCTCTGTAAAAACCTCCGTAGGTTATGTACAGGAAACAGAAATGAGTAGTTACCTTTAAGTGTTCTAGTCTGAATCATTTGTTCTTTCGTCACGTGACTCCCATAGACGCTATGCACTTCAACAGATTCAAACCGGAATGACTCGGACTAGAAGACTCATGATAAGAAACGCTCAATTCTGTTTCCTGTGTGATGCACTGCGTAGCGTCTATGAGAGTCACGTGACAAAAGAACGAACGACTCGGACCAGAAGATATGAGAGGTGATCTGCTCACTCTGTTTATTATATTATGTCTTTAGCTGCATTGTAATATTTTCATTACTTAAACTAGAGCCAAAATTTGTGTATGTAGATGTGCTAGGGGTCTGTTTATTGAAAATGTAATTTTATTTCATTTATGATCAAAAGAACGAAATTAACTAAATGACTCAAAAAAAGACTCGCTTCCTCTAGATGTCCAGGTAGCTGAAGATGTTTGCTTTGAATCATGAATAAAACACCAGGCTCTCTCTTGATCATTTAAACATGAGCACTAAAATCCATGTCCTGAATATTTTTCCCATACTACACCAACCTTCTGTAGATGGGTTTTGGACTGATGGTACTTTTACTCGAATCTGTTCCCTCTCTCCTGTTCTACTGTATGTTGTAAAGCCGGTCTTCAAGCATTACTAATTAGTTTTCATGCCTCCGTCATGCAGTGGTAATCTTTTAATTTTTTGTTTCTCTTGTTATTAGACTGTCTGACACATCGTGGTACACCGATATCGCAGCAGTTTTGCTATTTAATGGAATATGGACGAACTGTGTAGGTAGAACCGTGTCCACTCGAGTGCTCTCAGAAAAGCATTCTAAAAAGAAAATGGACTGAGGATGAGAGCAATTTAAGGCAATTAGTAATAGAGATGATTGCTGTGAAAGTGAGCGGCGCGCACTTGAGCACGGAGCAGCGTCCTGTATTGCGCCTTCGCCGTGACGTGTTTGAAAAGTGCGTGGAAAACACAAGGCTTAAACCCTTGACTGTCTGTTTCTCATGTCTCCACGTCCAGGAATGTACAAGTATTCATTAGTAAGAGAGAGTGCGAAAGAGAAATCCCCCATTACCCGAGGACCTCAGGGGCCGGGATTTGTTGTGGCATGTCTGCGTCTCCCTCCCAGTCTCGGCTGCACTCCCTGACCCCTATTACTGCGTCCAGAAGTGCAAAAATAAATAAATACTCTCTCATGCTGATATCTGTGAACAGCTTGATTTGGGTTATGTACAGGAAGACAGCCTTTCACTGCGTTCAAGTCTTTAATCATCTTAAGTGGTGGGTGAGAGGACTTTGCCCAACTCTGCATCACACGTTGTTTCACAGACCCGATTTTCCCCACCTGATTGCTTCCTCTTTTTTTTTTTTTTTTTTTTTTGGAGGGTGGAGATTTATAGGCTCTCGTATCAGCGGGACAGGCTATTACCATGAACTCTCTAAAGTCATCATTCAAGTGACGAGGCGAACGCGTCACGCCTTCTGGAGGACCCGAGTCAATATTGTTAGCATCCTGTTCCCATGTACTGCATCAGATTCACGGGAAGCTCTGCTACGCTGAGCACTCGCACCTTCACAGGCCGACGGAGTCCGTGCTTGGAAACGCATTTGCCTTTCAAAATGAGAGGAGCGTGATGTGTGTGTGCATGTGCTGTAACTGTTCATTCTAGCTGGTTTTTCAACGTGTGAATTGAGTCTGAATCATTTAAGACTCGAGGTCATGAATGCATCATTCTTTTTAGGCTTGCCCGACTGATTTATTTTCTTTCTTCTTTTTTCTTTCCGCCTTTCTTGGGATGGGATTTATCATTTGAAACAATGATGATGATAAATTATTTAATCACCCAAAACCAATAGCCTCTCAAAAAATCAGCAGGGACAATCATAAATCCTCAGTTGGATTTTATATACACACACGGGTTGGACAATAAAACTGAAACACTGGCCAATTTAGTGTTGGAGGTTTCATGGCTAATTCTGACCAGCCTGGTGGACAATCTTCATTGATAGCACATTCCGCCAGTAAGAGCAATGTGTGAAGGTTTAATTAGCAGAGTAATAGCACAGTTTTAATAAAAATATTGCAATGCACACAACATTATGCGTGACATACCAGAGTTCAAAAGAGGACAAATGTGACATGGACAAATGTAAAGATGTCCGGGTGCTAACCCGAATTGTATACATTTGTTTGTTTTTTTTTGAACCACAGCGGCCCAACTCACTGCAGAATTAAATGTGCACCTCAACTCTCCTGTTTCCACCAAAGCTGATCGTTGGGGGGCTCCACAGGGTCAATGTACACGGCCGGGCTGCTATAGCCAAACCTTTGATCAATCGTGCCGATGCCAAACATCGGTTTCAATGGTGCCAGCAGCGACAATGTGAAACATGTATTGTTCCGAGTCCACCTTCACTGTCTTTCCCACATCCGGAAGAGTTACAGTGTGGAGAAGGCCCAAAGAAGCGTACCACCAGATATCATGACATTCCCTAGGCCCAATACTTGTGCTAGATGGGCGCGTCACTGCCAAGGACTACTGAAGCATTCTGGAGGACCATGTGCACCCAAAGGTTTAAACATTGTGTCCTGAAGGCGGTGCCGTGTATCAGGATGATAATGCATCATTACATACAGCAAGGCTGGTGACAGAGTGGTTTGATGAACATGAAAGTGAAGTTGTACATCTCCCATGGCCTGCACAGTCACCAGATCTAAATATTATTGAGACACTTTGGTGTTTTTTGGAGTCAACTGTCATCCTTAAGATGAATTAATGCCATTGTCCAACTCCTGTGTGTGTGTATATAGTATATATAAAATAGAATAATATATAATATTATATTTTATTATGGTGATGTTTCCTCAGTCATCTTATCTCCACTAAACGTGCCGTTATCACACACAGCCGGGTGACCGCACTGCAATTATGGGAAGCCATTAGGGCCAAACTCGGTCATATGATTAATTTGCAAAAAATACAGTAATGTGTTAAAATTTCTAGATTAATCACATGCACATTAATATCGTTAGTATGTAGATATGGATACATATTATTGTGTGTGTTATCTGTCCAAAAAGATATTTGCATGTGAGATGGGTAATTCATGGCGCTTCGACAGGGTTTTGATTTCGAAAGCACCAAACCGTTCCATATCCATGTTTCTGATTAACAGCTCAAACACACTCATTTTTAAAAAAAAAAAATTTTTTACACTCGTACAAACACTACTCTCAAATCGAGGAGCGCCTACATAGAATTCATAAAAGTTTGTTAGTTCTGGAAATAGTAAAAAAAATAATAATAATAGAGATGATTAAAGCATTACATCAAACACGCTTAATTCTTTTAAACACCGACCGCATGCAGGGTTAGACTATTTGTGAAATTTATTCAAATCAGCAAGTGTTGAAGCAATTACCCAGGCAGCTCTCGTAAACATCGCCAGCTGCTTTGCGGCATTAACTGATTATATATGACTTTCGTAAGAACAATTCCTTTACATGGCTTAGGCTCGCCCTTCGGCGCCGTTCCTACATCAGGGACTTGATGGATTTTCCATGCCCTAAGTTGACATAACTTCGGAGTCAGCGATTTGTTCGCCGTGGATGTTCCGGTGTCGTCTTCCCATACTTCAATTCAGCCTTTGTTAGAATCTGTTGGTTAATGATGAATCCTACCAGCTCCTTTTTTCTTTTTTTTTTAAGAAGAAGAAGAAGAAGAAGGCCAAGAACACGATCCTGACATCCCCGATCCAATCTGTGTGCTCAGTTGTCACTTTATTCCTTATTTCATCTCTGCTTTGCCTTGACCACAAGACCAGCAAACGTACAGAGCTCCATCTCTGCAGGAGGCCCATCTCCAGGCGAATTCTTTCAAACTAGCTTCACTGAAGGAAGGAAAAAGGGACGGGGGGGGAAAACAAAGACATGGTGTTAAGACCAGGCATCGGCTGTGAAGGAAAGAGCTGTTTGGATTGATGAAATTTCAATATCATATACTCCATGACCTCTAAACCGTCCACGCTTCATAAAGCCCCGCTCTATTGCTGTCAGATTCCTAAACCATCTTACTTGGTTAGACCCCTGCTTCTGCCCAGTCACCGCGGTGCCTCGTCTCTGTTCCAATCAACATGACCGATGCGGTTGTTACAGGCCACTGAGCAAGCCGAGACGACCATTGCTCACCACGCTCCTTTGCAGCTTTGACATTTCGAAAGTCAGCTTGTGTTTATCTGTCGCAATCTCTAACGCTATTTTGTCTGTCTAGGAGCTCAGATTGTCTAGGTCTGGCATTTCTTAGAGACTTGTATGTTTTTTGTATTTTTTTTTTTACTATTGAAAAACATAATTGGTTACTGATTATGAATAGTGGTGTAGTAGGTGAAATACATACATTCGCCAAGGGGCATGCTTTTGATGCGGGGGGGAAAAGAATAATGCCCGGTATGACCCATATTTCTTTGAAGCTCCTCTTTTTTTAGGATGGGCTCAATAGTGCCTTTTGTTCTTAGTTTACAAAACACACGCATCTTTAACACAACGCCGCACTTTCGGGGTAAAATAGTCGACGGAGTTAGTCCATGGGTCCTGTGAAAGGCTGTACTGATACTAAGCTAATACACACACAGATGAGGCTTTTTGGGTGCAAACAAATAAAGAAAGCTCTCGCATTGTGCGCCGAGCCTTTATTCTTTTGTCGAGTTGAGATCTGAGACACAGAAAGTCATTGTTCAAGCACTAAAAACATGTTGTAATTGTCAAAACACATAAATTGATGAATCAGGTTGAAGCTGAATGCGTCTCTGAGATGTCTGACTGGACTTATTGTTCTCGTCCCGGAGTGCACAAAAGCTCTACCCTCAGCCATGGGTGTCCACACACACTCTCACACACACTCATTTGCGGACCAGCAGTCGAATTGCACAGGTGTAAAAATGCACAAATATGGGCTGCATGAAAAGAAAGCGTCCTCTATCTGGAAAAAGAAAACGCACAAGAGTTTGTTGAGTGACAGACGGGAGTCATGTGACATGTGGTTGGTTGCTCAGAGTATTTGCCGACAGCATGGTTTCTGCCTAAATACAATAGTTCTCGGAGTCCTCTGAAGTGAACAGCACTTCCCTTCCAGCTGTACAGCAGGTATCTCTGAACGCGCACTACAGAGCAGTGGTTCTCACAGCGGGGTCCGTCGAGCGCGGGCGGGCGTTTTTGTTGTGTTACAGCGGTGGAACGTCAGGGCAGTCGTGGCTCAGTGGTTACAGCTCTGTGCTGCCGATCAGAATGTACAGTATGTCGAACCCCAGCACTGCTAAGGTGTGCCCTTGACCGAGGACCTTTTAACTCCTGTCTGGTCCAGGCGTGCGGTATAACATGGTTATGTGCTTTGACGTAACAGGCTGGGGTGCGTGATGAGAAGGGATTTGACGGAGACTTAAACTCAACAAGACCCAGATGATCGAGGAAGGCTTTTATAGCAACACATGCACTGGAGATCAGGTTGAGTTCAAAATACAGAAGGAAAAATCTCCTATAGAGTGAATCGAAAGATCTACAGCAGTGAGCGTTCGAGTCAAACCGGGACATTTGATTGTTCAGAACAGAGTTTTGAGAGTAAAAACTCCCTTCATTTCTCTATATAATCCTCTGCTACACTACTGCACTTATCCCAGTGTTTCACTAGCGCTTGGACACCATCAGGGTAGAAAGTTTTTTCAGGGTACTTGAGCCATGATCGGACTGCCTGTCTGATTCACGTCTGAAATACCAGCCTCCCAGGAACTCCTTGTGGAAATGGCTTGGAGTGAGGTCAGGACTCTACAGGGGATGTGGCAATAACTCGCACCAATGCACCATTAAAAACACCAATTGTTTTTTACGCCTTCATTCATGAGAATTTTCATCACAAGCTCCGGTTTGACTTGAACAACTAGTATTTGCTTTAGTTCAATCGACATGCAAATACGTTTATATAAGCTTGTTCAGCCAAACACTAATGAAACTACATGGTTCACTGATTTGAGGAGGTTTATCACAGTTAGCTGGCTAGCTTGTTGCTAACAAAAGACGAACATGGAAGTGTCCTCGGTTTTTGCACTTTGTGGCTTGAACTCACGCCGGTCCCATGTCCGGTTAGAAAAACGCGAGGTTGCGTCAAGAAGCGCATCTGGCATAAACAAATAAAAAATGCGAATCGGATGTCGACCCTTTGATGGGAGCAGCTGAAATAAACTTTAGCTTGAGGATGAAAATGATGATTCCAAAACACGGACTCTCATGGGCATCACAT
>JAAGKR010000161.1:5394-42894 GCA_011419295.1 Clarias macrocephalus
CCCCCCCCCCCCCCCCCCCGCTTTCCCAGCCCCCTTTCATAAGCTGACAAAGAACTCAGTGTCATCACACATTCAGTATCGTCAGGTTTTTTTATTTTTTATTTTTTAAGAAACATGCTTGGGGAATATTGCAGAGCCTCCAGTGTTGCTCTCTCTCTCTCTCTCTCTCTCTCTCTCTCTGTTTCATCCACTGCAGTAAATGATTCAACAGAAGTATATCCTGTAGGATTATTCACACACACACAAACAAACAGAGAGAGAGAGAGAGCAGGAACTAAAAGCGGTCTTATTCAGGATTTTATCCATTTCATTATAACATGATAGCGATGTCCCGAATCAGAGCTAATCCTTGTGTTAAGGCGTTCGGTGCGTTTGTGAACTTTTTACACAAGCATGCTGCACTTCGGCGTAATCTACACCAGATTGTTTTTTCTAGAGCCAAACAAGCCAATCCAGATATGAGTCTTTAACGGTCTCCAGTTTAAGCGGAAGTTTTAAACTCATGGATATCACCCGACATGTCCTGTTAGGCTGTATTTGGCCAGGCTTATGTGTTATCCTCGCTTTGTAATGTCTAGTGGTATAGTTCATAATGTTTTGAGTTCACTGCTGAAAATCACACTCTGACTCACTCGCTCACATCGTCTGTACCGCTTTATATTTTATGTATATCCCAGGAGACTTAGGGCACGATGCGGGGTCCACCCTGGACAGGGTGCCAATCCATCGATCATAGATTGTGCAAAATAATCTTGTTTTAATGCACTTATCCCAGCGCTTCACTTGTGCTCGGATAGAAATGTAGAACGTTTTCTCAGCATGATCACGTCAGAAACGCTGGCCTCCCAGGAACTCCTTTAACAATCCGCGAGGACAGCACTGTACGGGGGATGTGACAATAACTCCCCCGCGAGTGGTGTTGGTGAATGATTGTGTGTGCAGTTCCCACAGACAGATGCGTCTCTTCCTCAAGTTGGCCACAGGTTATCCACGATTTTCAAGGACTCAATGTTTAGCGGGAACAACTGCGGTGTCCTCTGAGTCACCTCATGGACGTTCGACCTTCTTTAAAACGTTTGCACCATTCAAACGTTTTACTCCGGCTAAGAGTCTCATCACTCGGAGGCCTCAATGCTAGCTGAGACATGACGGGAATCTCATTTTGTTGGAATGAACATGTGACTAAGAGCATCGGATGCAGGACCAGATGTCCCTACTGAAACGAAGAAATGCGATCCAGAAATGGAGGATGCATGCTTGAAATGAAGCACAGACTAAAGATAAATTCAGGAAATGCTTGTGTATGGAAATCTGTTTTGTTTTTGTGAGAGACACCACGAGTTTTAGCGCCTCACCGACCGCCATCCAAATAATACGGCAGCGTTCCCGAGACGCTGAACTATTTTCATATCCCTAGTGCTACCAGTCGAAAGGCCATGGAAAATAGCACTGTGTAAATGTGTGTGTGCGATCTTGTGTGCGTGTGTGTGTTTTAAAATGAGGCGCTGAATAAGAGCGAGCTTTTTTTTTCTTCTTTTTTTTTCATTGTTTCATTTCTTTTTGCGAGGTGTGAAATTTTAATGGAATAGTCGAGCTCGGGGAAGGCTAATGGCTTTCTCACTCCCACTTAAACAAGCCTGTGTGTGTGTGTGTGTGTGTGTGTGTGTGTGTGTGTGTGTGTGTGTGTGTGTGTGTGTGTGTGTGCGTGCCTTAAAGGTTTGCTCATCATTTTGCAATGGTGGCTTTACTTAATGTACTCACATGCATAAAAAAGCGCAGCGAGTATTCCGCCTTTTCCATCTCCATAAATTACGCCGCGGAAGACGTGGCGATGGATGTAATGGCTTCTGACAGACAGCCATTTGCTCTCGCAGCCTCATAAATGTGTGCGGTGACTTTAAATTGATTTTCCTTGTTTTCCCTTTCACCGGGCGGAGTGGCTTACCGCTCGGCTCGGGCGCTCGTGAGTCTCGCCGCCGGCTTCCTCTGATGTTCTTTTTGATCACATCCAGCAGCTCCGTCTCTCCATGGTCATACGGCGCTCGGGAAGCTTTTATCATCAGCATGGTCATGCAGACGATTTTCGAACGCTAACGCTAAGACAACGTGTTAGCCTGTTTTACATAACAACATGACATGTGTCATTTCGCACGGTGGTGTAGTGGTTAGCACTGTCGGCTTGCACCTCCAGTGTCCGGGTTCGATTCCCGTCTCTGTGTGCATGGAGTTTGCATGTTCTCCCAGTGCTTGGTGGTTTTCCTCCCACAGTCCAAAGACATGTAGGTTAGATTAATTGGCATTTCCAAATTGGTGTGAGTGTGTGTGCCCAGCGATGGATTGGCACCCTGCCTAAGTCTCCTAGGATAGGCTCCAGGCCCCCCGTGACCCTGAATACAGGATTAAGCGATATAGATGATGAGTGAGTGAATGCTAACCCCGCCTCTAAACCCGCCTCTAACATCCTTCCTATCTTCTCATATAACATTCTTATGAAGCTGGGGGAAAAAATGCTAGCTAAGGTTATGGTTAACATTTTCTCTAAAGGTACGTAGATCGCAAGTGTGAAATTCTGGATTCTAATTGGACGTTTTGTATTACAGCGTATAATCCGCACATTCTAATATGTCATCGTTTCTATAGCAACGGCTCATTCACAAGGACTTGCTTGCATGACTTAAAAAGCGTGGAATCGTCGATATGGTTTAAAGAAGGAGTCTCCAGTGTCAGAGGCAGAGCTGTAACTGTTAAAGAAAGTTGACACAAGTCTTTGAGCTTATCCAAAGTGTGTGTGTGTGTGTGTGTGTGTGTGTGTGTGTGTGTGGTAATGCATTTTCATTTCTCATGCCCAAATACACCTTTTTAAAGTCTATGTAAATTAGCTAATGCTAAGCCACGCCCATCCAGAGGACAGAAAAGCCGAGAAACAAGTCGGACGATGGATATCTCCTTAAACGAGGTCACTCTGAAATCTGACTGAACAGTACAAAAATGGAAAAAGGGGAAAAAAAGAAAGAGATTTTTTTTTTCTTGTGAATGTTTTTCCATGTGCTTTGTTTATACATGCTCACTGGTTGTCGAAGCATGATTAAAAAATGAATTTTGCATAATAAGTGCCCTTTAATGACTGAAGAGTTTACGCTTTGTGCTTTATCATTAGGGACAAGCTGCGACAGTGAGAAAAATGAACTAACAAGCTTTATGGACGTTCCGCAACATTAAATGTAACTATAAACCAATGCTCTACTTAGATATGAATTGTAATCACGAAAACATTACAAGGATAAAACAGTCTGGAACCTGCTGTTATAGGAAAATAAATCAACAACAGGGTATAAGTAACCTCGGATGTGTAAAGAAGCAAATTTCTGAACTGCTACCAGTTAATTAGATTCATGATTTGTTGTTTTTAGATTTGATCCTGATGCAATAATATACTGTATATTGCGTGAAATAATTCTAATTCAAACTATGATATCTTAGATATCATGACCGTGTTCTAGGCATGTGTTTGTGACGCTGACGTCAGACTCGTGCATTTGTAAATATTATCCCAGACACATTCCCGAATCATTTAAACTGAATTAATTTTGGAATATTTAATTTTTTTTTTCCATGATTTATTTTTTAGAATGAATGTAGTTTTGTAGAAATGTTTGCTCCAAAACATCCTGAATCTATGGATAAAAAAAAAATTACCAATCATTCCACCACTGTTGGTTAGTAATGACATGCAGTAGCATCAGTTTAGGCTCAAATTCATCAAGGAATCGAATCAACATGACAATATGTACAATATTCCAAAAAAGTATCACAAAATTACTCTACGTTGTCTTATCAGAGTGTCACATTTGTCCAGTCGTGCAGTACGTCAGTTCTTCAGAAGGTCAGCGTTATCGTAAGCTGCCGCTCTCGAGCAGAAGGACGACGACTTGGCGCTGGTATCTGCCAGCGATCGGATCTCTTTGTCTTGGTGCCGCCGAGCGACGGATCAGGAGGGCTGGTTAAAATGCAGACGAACACAACACACCGGCTCTGGCTCGGCCGGGGTCTACAGGGGATTCCAGCGAAAGGTCATCTAAATGGAGCTCGGACCAGCACGGCCACGCGGCTGAGCAAGTGAGCCAGGCAGTGCTGTGCGGCCAAAAGGCTTCGCGTGACACAGAAATAAAGAGCGAGTTCAACACAGCGTGGCAGAAGCAGGCCAACTCCTTTAGAAACTCAAATCCTCGAGCTTCTACGAGCCGATGTGCTGTAAATGTTCCATGGTTAGAGAGTTTAAATCAGAGCAATGCGACGTGGGAAGGACATGGGAAGGACAGACACAAAACAATTCCACCAGTCCAATGGCAGGTCTATGAAAGCGCTGACTGGTTATCGCACAATTGATTGACGGTTACCTGGGCAACGGGTCCCGCTGTTGGGTGCACTTGTCAGTCTGGAATTAGAAGCGATCTATCTAGCTAGCTAACATGAGTGAGCAAAAGAGTTGCAAACTCTTATACCTTTAATTTATGTTTCAATCCAAAAACAATATCTTTTTCATAACAAGCTTATAATTATTAATTTTTTATTGTGTCCTTTAACCTTATTTTAGTGTGTATGCCTGCTGTGTGTCCATGTTTAATTGTGCACACAACTTGCATTATAGAGGGTAACAGTTAGGGATTCCAATCTTTAGGAAGCACCCGATACAATACCTAGATGATTTGTATCGTGATTTTGTAAGTATCAGTATTTTGTAAATATCCTGAATCTATTATTATTATTATTATTATTATTATTATTATTATTATTATTATTTTAGAATTTTTCTACAGTTTTGAACAAACTTAGGAAATAATTTGTTCGTGCTACACGGCAGCTTGCGTGTGTTAACGGTTTTAAGTGCACCACCTGTAGGATTTTAGGGGAACTGCAACATTTTACCATATAAATCTTTTTTTTTTTTAAATATAGAATTTGGAATCAGTGTGGCGATACATGAATTGCCGCACAATAGAATCATGATATGTAACTGAATCGCCCACCTATAGTAGCAATGGGAGCACCTACCTCGCTCAGCTACTGACCACTAACTACTGAATTTTCATATAATTCATATAAAATTAAATTCAATTAATGTTATCAACATATCGACTTCAAATGTGTTTAAAATCTAAAGATGCTGTTTACCTGTAACCTGGTCGGATAGAAAAAATCAGCTTCTTTGTGGAGTAGTTGTACTTTTATATTTTAAGTACATTGTACAGTACAGTAAGGCACATGCTTCAACTTGAGGAAAGAATTTGAAGTGGCACTTCTACTTGTAGTGGAGAACATTTTTGGCAGACACTTGTACTTTTACTTGAGTGCTGAGTTTGTGTACTCTGACTGTTTGCTTCACTAACACCGGGTTAGACTTGCATCACCTGAAATAGCTAACTTCCATAGCAGAAGAGCAGAAGAGTACGGTTTCTGTAGAAAGAAAATCTTCAAATTAAACAGTTTTAGTTTCAAACAGAAACATGGAATTCATATTAATGCTTGATTTCTGAACTTATTTTCCGTTCTAGTGACTGTTCCCTACAGACTACAGAGTGCATTCTGGGCGCTAGGCTATAGCATTTGGATGCTAACCCACTGCAATGATTTATGGGATCTTAGGGGAAGTGATTATAAAATGGCAAATATCCTTTTTATAAAGTGAATAAAATGAAATAAAAGAAATAAAATGAAAAAAAAGAACTGAATAATATTCAAATAAATATGAATAATATCTAAATGTTAAATTAAAATAAAAAAGTGAAATGTACAATATTTAAAAAATACATTTTAATATATTAAATGTTTATAAATAAATAAATAAATGACTGAATATCCATTTGTTGTTCTAAACAGTAGTCCACTGTCTACAAAATATTCTTTGTCGTTTATCATTTCTGACCCTTCCGGGCTATAAATTATAGCCCCATGACTTTTAGATTGTTTCCAAATTAACTGCAGGATAAACGATTAACGACTCAGTTAGGAGAATTTGTTACAACGTCGTGCAGATTTAATTTTTTTTTTTCCGCCAGATCTCTGGCCTTGAGATTGAGTGTTGAATTTTTAAACAGAATGAAATTAGTATGCTCGCTGAACCGCACCACTAGCTCCAGGGCGCGCCGTTCAACTCGAAAGTAAAAAATAAAATAATACGGCGGCAGGCTCGAACAGTCGTGCGTGTGCGCGTTTAGGTTGTGAAACACTCTGCTGAAGGTGCGATGTTTGGATAATGGCTTTCCTTGCTGTAGGGAAGCATGAATAACGCCTACATCCCTCATCCTGCCAGCGCGCAGTTCGGGGAGCGCAACCCGAGAGCCAGACGCGGCCCACGCCTGGCGTTCCTCCCGATACTCTCGCTCCTGCCGTTCCGACACGGCCCGAATTAAAGGGGTTGCGTTCGATTTTTATCATCAAAGGGAATTAGCGTCTGTAAATGGAAGCAGAAAGCGGTTCCCCTGGGTTTCCTTTGTACTCTGTTTTAATCAGACCTTCGCTTCCTCTGCGCTGATGAAATGACCCGCGGGAACGAAGGGACCACTTTTAGCAGTGTCTGTCTCTATCTCTCAGCCTGCCTCCCTGTCTGCCTCTCTGTCTGACTTTGTCTGTCTCACCGTCCGTCTCTCTGTTTTCTCTGTGCCTGTTTCAGTCTGTCCCTCTGTTAGTCAGTGTGTCTCTCTGTCTGTCTGACCTCCTGTCTCACCATCTGTCTATCTGCCTCTGTCTGTCTGACCACTTGCCTGTCTGGCTCTGTGTATGTCGCTTTGTGTCTGTTTCTCTATCATCTGTCTCTGTCTGTTTGCCGATCTCTCTGTATGTCTCTGTGTTTGACTCTCTGTCTGTCTCTGTGCCTGTCTCTCCATCTGTCCCTTCGTCCGTCTCTATTTGTCTCTGTCTGTCTCTCTGTCCGCCTGACCACCTGTCTCACCATCTGTCTGTCTGTCTGTCTCTCTCTCTGTCTCCCTGGCTGTCCGTCTCACCTTTTGGCTGGCTCTGTGTCTCTGTCTCTCTCGCCATTTATCTCTCCAGCTGGTTCTTCATCTGTTTTTGTGTCTCTTTTCCTGTCGCTTCGTCTGTTTCTCTCTCTCTCTCTCTCCTTCTGTCTCTCCTTCTGTCTCCCTGTGTGTCTCTATGTCTCTGTGACTGTCTCTCTGTCTATCTCTTGATTCGTGTCTTTTCATCTTCCTGTGTCTGTCTCAGCTCATACTATAGAAGGAGCTTATAGAGCTTATATAGCTTAAAGAGCTTATCATGTCTATCGGTTTTACTCTGTGTCACAGATTGAGGTGAAGCAGGACGCAAGCGCAGACATTTCTTTAATACTGTGAAGTTTTCTCATTAAAATGAGCTGAAGTGAAATTCAAACAGAAACACAAGAACTAGTTAGGCTAAAGGCTAAAGCTAGTTCATGCACTCACACATCTATTTCACGTGTAAACAGTGTAACAAAGTCCACAACAAATTGAAACATGGACTTTAAATAAATTAGACTAGCTGATTAGTGTGACGAAGTGAATCCTGGGAATTAAGAGTTTTACAGAACAGAAAGATGAGTGGAAACTGTAACATTTAGGAGTTACACTGCGATTAGATAAAAATGCTACCTCCTCATTTTTACACTTTAGCGCTTAGCGATGTATGGCTAAACTACCCGATTGACAAGGCGTAACTCTGTAAGACCTTTAGGCTAGTTGGCATTGTATCAGTGGCTAAACAATGCTACAGTAAGAGTCTCAAAAGACACTTTTACTAGAACAATGAAGATAAACCGCATTAGTTAGCGAAACGTCTGCGTAAGCAGATGATGTAGTGATGATGTTGGTTTGTTATAGCAATATAAATTATGTATGCTAGCTAACGGGGCCTGTTAGCAAGTTAGGCATGTTACATTCTTATCTAGCTCATAGATGTAGCCTTTCACAAACAAAATATTAATATAACATATATTAATATTAATGATTATAACTATACATTTTTACTGCTCTTATTATAGAGTACATACAATAGGTAAGCTGAGTTTCTTTGACAATGTAAGTTATTATTCATGAGTTTATGACAGATATGGCTTTCAAATATTGGAGTGCTTTACAAACATTATGCATTATTTATAAATATATACAGTAAGAGGGTGTTATAATAAAAGAAGCAATGCCAGCTGGAGTGGTGTTACTGTAACTCCTCCCATTGGTGTTGATTATACATTACATCTATTTATAGTTATGTTATCTTTTTTTATATATATACTGTATAGTTTGTCTCTTTTGTAGTTAATGTGTTCAATATGTAAACCCTGAAGCTTTACTGTTTTAAAACGTACATAAAATGTTAAAGGTCCCATATTTGACTCTTCCTTTAACAAGGTAACACAGGTCTCAGAGCTCTTCTGTTAAAGCCCCAGCTGTTGATAAACTCCTCAGTGAGGAGTGATCCTCCTCAGACTCCCTTTATTTCACTCCTCCTCTAAATGCACCATTTCAGTGTTTATGTAAAAGTCCTGCGGAGCCACACCCCTTCAGAGAACCGCAGAGCTGAAGAGAATTCAGGGGGGGAGGGGCTCTTCTCATATGAGGTCACATTAGGAGGAAAATTGAATTTGCTTGTTTAAACTGCAGCCAATACAAAGATGGAAAAAAATATGCATACACACACACTCACACACACACACACACACACACACACACACACACACACACACACACACACCCCGGAGAACTGTCTCAATGTCTAAACATGACTAATAAGTGAAATCTTGTTTGTGAGTCAGTTTATGTGCAGAAATGATGAATAGTCAGATCAGGCGTATAAAGTGTACACTGTATATAATACACCACTCATAGCCCTGTCCGCTATCAGACGGAGCGCAGTGATCAGACGCGAGTTTTAATTTCCTCAGACTTGGAGTTGCTGCAGCTTCAGCCTGACTGGCTGGCGTATCGATCCGTCAGTCAGCGTTGAGTTTCTTTGTCTGTGACCCTCGGGGGAATAAGATGATTTCAGTCGTCCTGTTTAACTGATCCGTCTGCCTTTATTCAGCATAACCTTGAAATGCGGCTGTCATCCGAACCGCCCGAGCTCGTCCACCTGAAGCGCATGCGCCCTTATGCGGGATGGCCAAATGGAGCCATAACAGCAGAGCGCTTCAAGAAGGTCGCTCGGAGTCCGTGAACAATTTAACGCTAGTTGCTAGGATCCTGTTGTTACCAAAAACTAAAAAAGAAAGTGCGTATTACTTTTTCCTGGACATCTTTATAAGGAGCGTAACTTCACGACGATCACGTTTAAACAGCGACGTCCATGTCTTGTCTTGACCCGTAATTGTGAAAAAACGATAATAATAAATATATAATAATTTCCTCGCTGCTGTTTCATGTAGCTCTGTTTGCTATGCTGTTTCATGTCGCTGTCTTTGCTAATCCGGTGATTCGAGTTCCTTTTAAATTCGCTGTTGGCTGCTACACGCACATCGTGTCTTTGATTCGTCTCTCTCTTTCATTCTCCGCATCTCACACATACACACACACTCACACACACACACACACACACACACACACACACACACACACACACACACACACACACACACACACACCTGGCAGAAGGACAGAGAGATTTGCATCCTTTATTTCACTCTGCCAGCTCGCCGCGCATGTCTCGGATGATTTCCCTTTAAGTCGAACCTTCTCTTTAGCAGCTTCACAGACGGGAAAAGCCCCGGTGTAAACATCTCCTCTACACCCTGGTCAGAAGGTGTCGATAAATTTTCTACAACAGCGGCTCTGACAGAGCACAGGCGTGTTTATTAATTCTGCTACGTTATCGTTTTTAAGCGTAACGGAGTCAGAGCTCATGCACTGGGACGTGAACACGCGCGCTTCATAAATCATAATGAGACCGCTTTCTGTAAAGAGGTGTTTACTTGACATGCATGAAAGGGGTCTCCAGTGTCAGAGGTGAAGAGAAGAGCTTATGCTGAAAAAATTACATTTCCTCACATAATATACATTGTTTGCAAAAGTTTATGAACCCGTTCTTGGTTACATTGAATGACGTTCGTTTGTCTTGGTTGATTTTTGCATAGGATATATTTTTGTAGAATATGTTCATAGTCATATTGTAGCTTTTTTTCAATATTATACAGCAATGCATGTACAGATTCACTGGCACAGAGGTAAAGGTTACAGCTGTAATGACATTTAAATGAGATTATTTTAAACTAAAACAAAATGGTATTTTAAAGGTCCCATATTTTACTTTTTAACACAGGTATGAGAGATCTCAAATACCCCTCCGAAATCCCTCTATTTTTGTGAATAAACTGTTTATTTAACGCCAGATTTTTTTGTCTGTATACACATATGGACTGAATGTCTGAAAATGACTAAAAAGTGAATTTTGCATGATAGGTGCCCTTTAATAATTAACCGTGCGTGTTCTCACACGATTAGACGCCTTAGGTCGGTCAGTATTTGTAAATATACACGTTGAGTAGTTTTATATATATTTAATTTTATATATAAATAATACTTTGTCATTTTTGCAAGGTATGAGGATGAGCCAAAAATTATTTTAATCAACTTTCAAACAAATCAAATACATCCTTTTTTCGACATAATCTCCTTGCTTTTCAGTACACTTTGTCCATCCGCCAACAAGCTTCGTATTCCTTTCAGAGAAGCAAACAGGTAAAAGTCTGTTGGGGCGAGATCAGGACTATATGGACGATGCTTTAACAGTTCAGAATGTCTAAAAAGCTTTTTGCAGAGTGCAGACAGTATAGGCAGAAGTGTGCAAACGTGCATCGTCATGCGGGATCATGATGCTCTTGGATAGCAGCGTTTAATCTGAAGTTTCGGCTTCAGCTCTTCAATAAACATATTTTTTTTCACTACTGGCCCTTAAGAATCCCAGACAACTGTAAGCATTAATGAATTTTCCAGCTGATGGTTGACGGTAGCCTTGAACGGAAAGCGCTGATAAGACGGGAGTTTTAATATAACCGGAGTGAGGATAATTTTTGACTCACCATCGTATTTCAGTTAAAAACAGTCACAGTGTCTCAGTAGCTTTACTTCACTTAGGTGACATAGGATTACAGGTCTCTCTCTCTCTCTCTCTCTCTCTCCTCATATGTTTTCTGTCTGAGCCTGAATGTCATTCGCTCACAGCGTCTCGCTCCGAACACATGGTGATTTATCTGTTACTGGCGTTAGCGCGATGCCAGACGTGCCCTCGCTGGCCTCTTTGTCACGGCGAACGCGGCGTCCCAGCGGGCGAGCGGCGTGCTCGGGTGCCCGAGTCGGGCTGACGTGACCAACCAGCCAGAAAATCAGCAGTGGCGTGGCCCAAATGCCCACTGACAGCTCTTCATGCTCTGCGTCACTCGTTCTAGCCGCTCGTAGCACCTCTGCACACTCCGGCTCGCTCATTTATCTCTCACTCTCTCTTTCACCCACACACACACACCGTAACAAGCCTGTCCCCCACTCCCATCACCTCAGCTGATTGATTGATTTAGTACCAGGGGAGATTCATGTACAGTACCAGCTGCTTCTGCACAGTATGTGTGTGAGAAGCATGAATATAAGGTGTTAGGCATGTGAGAACATCTACTATTACATGGTAAGTAATTTGTACATGCCTTATTAGATATTATGTATAGATGAGCAGACATCGTAATGCACTGTATGGATCACAATGGACCACGACATCAACAGTCTTATACACCTCATGAACTATAAGGATGAACTTATACTGTAGTGTCAGGTTACGTAACACTTTATAATAACTATTCATGCATGGATGGAACATTGTGAAGAATAAATTTGAGATTATAATGACAAGATCATAGCACCTTATGATATCTATTGATGCATCTTTAACAGTTTATAAAACATGCTGGATGTATGAACGGATTCTAAAACATCATATAACATGACTCTCAATAAACTCCTCCTAAATATATATCCGTATATTCACGGATGCATGGGCAGATATCATGAGACGTTATATACTGTATTTAAATAAATAACCCAGGCCTTATAAGACATCATTCATGTATTAAGTGGTGTTATAAGCTGTTGATTTGCATTAATATTATGATATTGTCTCTTGATGATATTTATCTAGACTTTGGATTTTAGAAAAGTTCTACATTTTACATTACTTTAGTGCTCAGATATCATCAAGGTAGAAAGAATTTTTATCAGGACGCCGGAGCCATGATCGGACTGCCTGCTTCACGTCTGAAACAGGAAATCCTAAAAGGCCCAAATATGTGAAAATGGCTTGGTGAGGACTGTGGAGGGGCGTGGCAATAACTCTCTGCTGAGTTTTTGCAGAGTAACATACAAACGCTTTTTCCATTAAATGAAAGGGCCTTTAAAGAAGTTCCTGGGAGGCCAGCGTTTTAGACGTGAAGTAGGCACAGCGGTCATGGCTTTGGCTCCGGTAGATCTAAGCACTAGTGGAACGCTGGGATAAGTGCATTAGTCTAGCAGGAGATTATGTAGAGAAATACATATAGAGAGAGGGGGTACTGTATATATACACTGAATATAATAAATATAAGAATGGAAAGCTGTGATGTACTCAATACAAAAACTTCATTAATGAAAAGCCAGACTCTCAGGAGGAAGCGGGGTGTGGTGGGGAGTTTGTTAAATAAAAACAGAACGTGTGCTCTTCAAAAATGCAAACATTTGCCTTGAAGTGTGTAAACATTCCTGAAAAACTGTAACAGTATTCAAAGCGTGAAATTCGTCCTGACAGCCCGTGTGAGTGAAATAGAGACTCGCGCGGCTGCTTTATGTTTCATCCTTTCCTTCAAAGGGACTCGGGTTTAGAATAGCCAAGGAAGAAAGGGAATAAAAATGCTGAAAAATTTGCGGTTCTGGGGAGGAAAAGACGTTGGAACACGCACACACAGACATGCGTGCGCGTCGGTACGTGTATGCAGGCCTACGTATCTCGCTGCTGCTGCTGTTGCGGTGGCGGTGAAGCCATTGTTACTTAGGAAGAAGAGGCAAAACAACAAAGCAGGTGCTATCGCTTGCTCCCACGCAGTGCCTCTTCTCATTTGTTTGCCGTTTTATTTTCAGGAGGCTAATGCGATAAGAGCTCCGGCACGTGCCGTACTGCATGCCTGAGTCACACAGACACAAAGAGAGAGAGAGAGAGAGAAAGAGAGAGAGAGAGAGAGAGAGCAAGCACTCGGCCTAATTTCCTTTAGCGTTCACTTCTGTCGCTATGAAAATTTGCAGAGTCCTGCGCTATCCATGATAAATGCTAAGCTGCTCTTTGGCTATGTTCACGTTACCGCTAATCCAGTTTTCTGCAGAATGTGATCTTTTTCGATTCAGACCCAAGTGATGACAGTATCGAAGATCCGCAGATAGACCGCATCTGTCATGATGGCAATAAAGTTCAAGTGTCTTTCAGTATAGCAACAACAATTCTTTCTATCAGGTGCCCCAGCTTACCTTGGCCATGGCCACCACCGACTGTATAAAAAGGGTTTTGAAGCTGAAGGAGCTCTGCTCTGGTCATTGCCATCTTGGCAGGAACTGTCTCCACCTAAAACATGGTTAATCCATAAACGGGCAGAACAAAGAGTCTTGCTGTTGGTTGAAACAGCCCTACTTACCTCAGGTATCCACAAGCCAGATACAGTAACTTAGATTTAACTAAGGTGGCTAACATCAATGTATATGCTAACATGGCTTTGCATT
The DNA here is from genome assembly GCA_011419295.1 of Clarias macrocephalus. Taxonomy (NCBI): domain Eukaryota; kingdom Metazoa; phylum Chordata; class Actinopteri; order Siluriformes; family Clariidae; genus Clarias; species Clarias macrocephalus. The sequence continues at coordinate 19,143 of JAAGKR010000161.1, forward strand.
TGATTGAACTCCGTCATCCACACCCTACATGCCATCCCGTGCCAATTCCTACATTTCATTTGGTAAGTTAAACTACAAAGATTCCAGTTAGCCGGTTAGCTAAAGTGATGGATAGCAAGCAGCTGTCACTCATCAGCCATACCCCGTCTTCTAACTCTCTATAGCCTTCCTCAAATGTTCAGCAGTTGATTGAATGTCCCCTGAGAAGCACTTAATATCAATTGTTAGATTTTTATTATGAAAGCATAATCAGTTAAAACAAAGAAGAAAAAATAATGTGCCTGATGGTGGAGAACAACCTTTAAATGGATAAATGGCTAAAACCTGGATTTGCTCAGAATTACAGTCAAATTATAGCCTGAAGTGCACACTTGGAAGTTGTTTCCTAGTAAACTGGAAATCGTGATGGATGATGAATAAAAGCATGTTTTGTCATCTAATTTGAAGATATAGTAGAAATTTTGCATTAGGAGAGATGCTTTAAAAAGCGTTGGTTAAAGTGGTAAATTACGGTTGCAGCAAACAAGTGGGTTTTAGAGTTATAGCTTTCTAAATAAGTGCTACTTCAAATCTGAATTTTGTCTTCTGAAAAATCTTCAAGGGAACACACTGAACAACCACTTCAAGTGCTAGGTGAAGGTTTTTTTTTAAATCTCCATAAACTGGCTCTGTATTTAAAAAAAAAAAAGTATAGCACTGCCACAAATATTGAACCATGCAGCTCAGTGGTTAAGGCATTTGACTATGGTTTAGAAGGTCCTAGGTTCAAATCCCACAACTACCAAGTTACCACTGTTGGGCCCTTGAGCAAGGCCCTTAAGCCCTCAACTGCTAAGATGTATAATGAGATAATTTTAAAAAAGTCAGTCGCTCTGGATAAGGGTAAAAAGCACAACTGATTTGATCTTATTTACAATCGAAGGAGGAAAAAACATGGCCAGGTTTAAGTTTGTTAAGCAGGTTAAGGCGATAGTGCAGTAAAGGCAGTGTCTGACGACGGAAAAGAAAATAATAACTGCTCTTTCAGACCTTTGGACCTTTGACCGATTCTGTCAGAAGGTGTTGATTCATTTTCTATCAAAGGAGGCTGTTGTAACAGCTCACAGGGACTCGGACAGTGGACTCTACACATTATTTGTTTGGTGTTTCTTGTTTGGAAGTTTTCTGTGAGATATTGGTTAATCGTTAGCGGAAGGAGTCTCCAGTGTCAGGGCTTTCCGATGCAGGTCATGGGCGGTGCGTGAATACGGGCTCTGGCTGCTGTCTGATCTGGCGTCACATTTCTGTGGTGCAACATGGTGTTGTCATGACAACGCACTGGCCAGGTTTCATTCACGACAGGAAAAATAAATAAAATAAATAAATAAAAGGAGTGAAGTTATTACCCCCTGAAGAAAAGTGCTTAGAGATTTTCTTCAAAAGTGCTTGTTTCAGGCTTTCAGACAAACTAATTGCAAAGAGCTTGTGTGGTTCCTCATCAAAAGGAAGCCACTTTTTCTTTTAGCATTTTAGCATCCCAACAGCAGGGTCGCCAGAGTCGCAATTCATAGGGAAAATTAGGATAATTTTGATTTATAAAAAACAATTCTGCAAGTGGGCTAGTCTAAAAATTTCTTGTTTTGTAGCCAAGTTCATGTTTTGAACCACATCTAACCAGTATTTAGCAATACGATAAACAAAACGAAGGTGTAAGAACCGACAGTGTACTGTATCTATGATGTACAGCCGTTGTTTTAAAAAATAAGGGGGAAAAATAAATGATATTTTGGAGCCGGCACTAGAAATTCTGTTAAAATCCGGCAACACAGCTAGCATCAGCTAGCAAGTATGGAGAGTGTGATTAGCATTGCTAACACTAGCAAACGTTAGCAATTAGACTGATGAACAGTGGAACAAATGGCACCATATTATATGTGAAGTGCATCATTTCCAGAATTTTTACACAGATTTCAATTCACTCATCTACAGAAGTAGCAGTGGCCAAATTAGCTCAAAAAAATTATTTATAGATTCATGTTCATATATTTGTATAGTCCACTAGGGGCACTAGACTAAAATTTTTATTTCTATTTCTATGTTACAACAGGAATAAAACACTTGTGCTGTTATAGAAAAATAATCCAGTTTGGCACAATAACAGGAGCTCTGTTCCTTACACCATCTGGTTGTTAACTATTTTTCTATAACATCACAACACTGAGTGGGCTATTGCTTAATTAATCATGAAGCTCAAAAGACTGAATACAATAAACTAAACTGAAGGGGACAAATAAGAACCACGTGTAGTTTGTGATTAATGATGTCTCTGTTGGTATTGTTAGTTCTTATGTTGCTAGCATTGTTAGCCAAATCTGATGTTTTAATATCAGTGAATTTTACACCGCACACCATTCTGAAGCAACCAAATGTCCTGTTTGCCCCTGAGGGGTTTTGTGCATCCCCTCTATATTTATTATTGAGTTCCCCTTCAGTTGTTCATCCACACATTCATCTTTTATTCATCCTGTAGACTCCGTATTGTGCGTGGTCATGTTCCCACAATCCGCTGGAGTTTTGAAGAAATTGAATCATTCATCATAATATAACCTTAAGAAATGTGAAGGAGGGACAATGAAGGCAAACGATAATGGCCAATTACCCACCGACAGCAATCAGGAGCGCAGCACAGAGCTGTAGAGGGGAATTAATGCTAACAGTGTGAATTGCTCTTGGGCGCAGGAGTTAGCGAGGAGGAACGGGCTAGCGCTTTAATTAAATTCCGGGGGAAAAAAATACCCTTCCCATCAAATCGCATCGCTTTTCAATATCGTGAAGTTTACCTCGGGGGGGGGGGGGGGTGAAAAGCAACATTAGAAGGATTAAATACTTGTTTTTTTGGCTTGATTCTTTAATCAGAAAACACTTTCTACGAAGCCCATATACAAACATTAATTACATGTTATAATGCATTTATAAAGCATTATAGCTGTATGTTTATGAATACTGGTTAAGGTAATACACTAACCTAAGTATGCCTCATTTTATTTGGTGTTTTATAACTATCTCTTACAATACATAACCAATTTCGTAACCATATTGCTATAAGCAGTTAATAGCATGTTAACATACTACACAATCTTAAGACATACATTTTATTATAACTCTTTGTTTAAAAAACATCCATTACTTTTTTAAGCAACATTTACTCCACCTTCACAGAATGTTAAAAAGCTTTCATGATGCATTAAGTCCTCATTACAGTTAATATCAAGAATTCTTTTTTATAACTTATAACTTAACGTTAATGTGTACATACTGCTATTAATTATTTCATAAACTTTTAGGTAGTTGTACATATCATTATAATTATAAATGTTTGTAAACGTTTACCATGTACTATATTTAAAAATGCAGAATTTAAGAATGCATTATAAGCAGTGGTTACAACACATTATACCTAGGAAAGTTAGGCCACTTTGCTTAGTGCAAATCATATGGAATTATATGGAATTATACCCATGGGTATAACCACTTATAATCTGTTTATGAACATGCTTTACAGATTATAGCAACATTTATAAATGATAAATATAGTGATATAGTGTATTGTAAGGTGAGGTTATGAGGCATTATAACACATGGATTCACTTAACAGTTCATGATGCATTATGGTTGGAGTCTTGTTTACTGTATGTAAAGTTTTATGAACACATATCAACCTATGGCAACAAGTAATAATGTATAAAACACCTTATAAATGCATCATAACATTATTCTTAAACAGTAGTACATCAGGATGCATTTGGCTTCCGTAGAAAATGTTAGTTCATCCTATGAAGGTACCTCCCCTTCTACCTTTTCTAAAGTCTTTTTTGTTATATGTATTATAAAATGTCATTGACACTACACATGACACCACAGAGTTATAATACAACATGTTATCATAATGCATTATGTTATCATAATGCATTATAGTACTCTATAATACTCTTCATGTAGACTTGTTTTTAGTATTGCTGAGGTGTCAAGGATGCTTGTAGCTTATTTTAACAGTTCATAATACATTATAATAAAGATAGTTATAAAGTCGAAGTCATTCGTGTAAGTCATTATAACACCCAAAAACGTATTATGAATGTATTCGTAGAAGAGTATACGGTAGAACATTAGCTAAAAACACTTTCAGTACTTTTTCGTAAGACTTTAGTGACATTAAGAGGAGGCTGGTTCTTTTGTTTATTTTTTATTCAGTGTGTTATGATGATACACATGAGTGCATTATGTTAACAAATTAATAATGAAAAAGAAGTAGAATGCATTCTCCTACGTTGTCCTAAATATGCTGTGAATGTTGTAAAGGGACAGTAAACGGTATAATGTGAGCTATCAACACTTCCGACTCCTTTTCGTATGACATATTTGTTATAAGAAGACCAATATGCTAAAAAGACTGAATGAATGCATTGTGATAGCCAAGTAATAACGCATAAAAGAGATATAAAGTTGAATGCTTTTTTTTAAATGCAAGATTATGAATGCTTTATGAATGCATTATAACATGATATAACTTTCATAGAAAGTTTATGTGGAAAAAAACGCATATTCCTGAAGGTTCCAAAGTAAATAAAGAGCCCCACATGAGAGCTGGACTGCTTGGTAATAATGTGACACGGCGTCTATCTTTCCGAGAGAAAAGCGGTGTTTTTAGGGCAGTCATCAGTCATTCTGTGTGATTACGATGCCTCTCATTTTTCTTCCTCCTTTTTTGTGTAGCGTACAGTCGGGGATTATTCACAGGAGATGAACACTGTCTGCATAAAGGATGCGCTGCTTTCCGTCCAGCTGGCCGTGAAATAGTACGTGACAGTTATTTGGAAGCGGTGTTCTCGAGCTCCTCAGGCTCTCGCGGTTACAGTGAGCTCATCAGTCAGCGACAGGCGTTGCAATCGGCCACGTCGCGTCACGTCACATCGTCGCACGCCGCCGCTCTCTCCCCCTTTACTTAGGGCACGCGGAGGAACTTTGAAGTGTGAAATGCGATTCCTCTGCCCACAGGACACTTCAATAATAGATGATAGCCGTGTATGATCATCGCGTGGAATCATGCTTTTCATCCCTGTCACTTTTCAATTAGCCCTGTGTCTCAGCGTCGATGCGGGAATAATGACCGTTTTATTGTGCTGAGTGTTGATGGGGTTTAATTCGAGAAACATAATGTTTTCCTGGATTTACTCTAGAGATTAGCACTCATTTAGCGTAGCTGTTATGAGTTGAGTTTGTTAGATCATAACCTGCTCAACCTGTACAACATTAAAAAAAATTGTGCACTTTTGCCGTTTAAGATCAGACTACATTCTTTCGATTACATTTTTGTTAAATTAAAAGCTAAGCTAAAAGTGGGCCACTTTTCGACACAATCAGGATAGGCATAGGATTAAAAATACTAATGTAATTTAGTAATGTGTAATGTAAATTGTAATGTAATTTGTAAAATAATCCCCAGTTTATTATTGCTTATTATTGCAATAACAGCAAAAAGAAATGTTGTGCTATAACTTGTGCCAACACAATGGCTGGCAAAGTAAATCTTTTCTGGATTAAGAATAAACATTAAATATTAGGTTGAATATTACTGAAGTAAAAGTAAAAGTTCTCCATTTACATTACCACTTGAGTAAAAGTACAAAACTACTCACCTTATATTACTGTAGGTCACAGTTACCAGTAAGTCATAGTGAATGTCTCTCTCTCTCTCTCTCTCTCTCTCTCTCTTCTCTCTCTCTTTCTGCTTGCTGACTCTGAACATGATGTATTTGTCTCTGTCTACAACCAGCTCCCCTTTCTGATTTCAAACACCACAATTACACATAATGGTCAGCGGGTAACGAAATGCCCGAATCAAATACTCAACACCACTTTGGTTATATAACGCAACGCCATGCAGAAATGTCCTGCAGTAAAGGTGCACTTCTTTCCCGTATGATGTATTGGAGTAAAAGTGAAAAAAGTATGCTTAAAAAAAAAAAAACTAATCAAAGTACAGATACTTGAAATATGTACTTAAACACAGTAATGGAGTCAAATTTTCTTAGTTTACCTTCCAGCTCTGGAATCTTGAGATTTGGATTTCGAACATACTGTAACAACAGAACTGGGCTAGAAATAAAAATTTACAACAAAACAGTCGTGGGAAAAAAAGGAGTTGTGTAAAACATCAACTTAAAATGCTTCGGTAGTTAGACAATGCTAAACTGGTACCAATGAGATTCTGTTGCTTGTAGTGTATAGTACATTAGTGCCAGTCTAAAAACAACAATGTAATGTGATGTGATGTGAAAGTGACTCTGTTTTGGCTATAAGGGGTTACTTGTGGTACTTCCTTTTCTCTATCCTTACACGCTATCATGCTAATTTCTGGAAATTCAGTATTTCTAAAGGTCAGACGTGAACTGTGCTGCATTTTGACCTTCGGTCTGCAGAACACATCGACACTCGCCGTGCTGATTTAATGCGCTAATTTAATGAACGTTTCCTGCAGGGCTACAGACTCACGCTCCAATTCACACACGCGCGTCAGACCCACAGAAATGGCTTGCCGTCCTTGTGCTATTCAAATCAATCCTCGTTATTTTTACATGAAAATACTTTCTAATGGAACATTCGGTGGTGTGCTGTTATAGGATCGTAATCAGTGTTAGTGATCGCGTTAGCATGCACTAGAAATGCAAGCGTCTTTCTACAGAAGCATGTGACATAGAATTACAACATGTCTATTAATAGTCGACTGTTGGAAAGTTCCTGAGACTGGCGACTTGCGGTAAAATTTTATGCTCAGCACCATGAAACCATTAAAGCCTATTAGAACGTGCATGTTAACATAATCATGTTTTATTTGCTGATGTGTTTCTGAATTGATAATTCAGTGTGCTTTGTTTTGACTGATTCACATCACTGTTTTTCAGTTCGTAGTGCGAAGATGGATTTATTTATTTTTTTGTCTCTGGGGCATGCGTTTTTTTTTTTTTTTCTTTTTCTTTTCCCAGTCCTGAAAGCATCATGACACATTTGCTCAGCGCTCCTTACTGTAATGATCTGCGTTATTGAATTTTTACACTCGGGGCGGGTGGGGTGGGGTGAGGGGAAGACGAGCAGCATGGGCCCAGGAACTCTCGCTTTCACACTCTCCTCCCTTTCTCCGGCCAGACGAGACGTATGACCTGAATACTGTTGGTCATCCTGCTTGGGAAGGTGGAGATGGGTTTTCTGGAAATGTGTGTGCGTGTTCGGGGTGGTGGGTGTTGGGGCTTTTTATACTCTGAGCTGGGATCGAGCTTTATCAGAATTCTATCTCTTCTCTCAGCCATGCCAGGTTAGTCCCTGTCCTCTGTCTGTTTGATGCTGCAATGTGCTCAGACATGTCTGATATTAGCACACACACACACACACACACACACTTTCCCGAGCAACGATCTAAACTGCACCATCATGTTCACATTAGTGCTCATCCAGATTTATCAATATGCTAATACATATCTTTCAAACACTACATGATTAATGTCAAGTCAAGTATTTACAGAAGCTTGGGCTTTTTTGTTATTATTATTATTATTATTATTATTATTATTATTATTATTATTAATAACAACGATACTTTTAATTATTGAGTTTGTAGAAAGACTTAAAGCTAAAAATTAGCTGATCAGCTTTTATATTGAAAATATTCAGTTTAGCTTTTCTAATTAATATCTATTGGTGCAGGTGTTTGTTTACATTGAGCAAGTAGCGCATTAGTATCTTATTTTAAAGTAGATTATTAAATCTGGCACATGACTGTTTATAACCTCGCTTTTACTCAACATTTTAATTTCACTTGTGGTGCAGGTTAAACGTCAGGCAGATATCTAAGTACTGTAATTTAAGTATCTGTAATTATTTTCTGTGGACGCGCCCACAGTTCGATGCTTGCGCAGTACGCTGTCAGAAGATGTGGTTTACAATCTGACACATAACTGCTCATAACTTAACTTTTACTCAACGTTTTGATTTCATTTATGCAGCAGGTTTAACTTCAGGCAAACACCTAAGGACTGGCAAAGTTTCATTAAATTCTGTCAAGTCAGTTTTATGTGATGTTGTGACAAAATCTGGCTGGACAGACATACAGACAGACAGACAGTTTTGTGAGACTGGTTTCAGGTTCTCCATTGTATGAAATGTAAAGATATCAATGAAAGAGTTAGTTCTGGCTGATGTTCAGACCAAACCTTTCTGTTCATGCTACCTCTAGGTCATTTAGCGGCTAGCCGTGTCCTTAAACAAGCTAACTAGGCAAGAGTCTTCCTTAAAATATTATGTACAGAAAACCAGTAGCTGTCTCTGCTTTGCTAAAAAAAATCAGGTTGTGCTAATGTTTAACTAAAACCATGTAGCAGAGGTTCCCTGACAAGCTAGGTGAACACACTGCTAGGCTAATAGCTAGCCTCATGAACAAACAAATTCATCTCAGTCAGACTATGATATTGTGTAATTCAAACAGTCAGCCATCTGTCACAGCAAGCTAATGTTAACAGCAGTAGTAGTCAATTTGATGAAAGAATAAAAGCAGGTTAGAAGTCAATAAGAGAACTATCATGAGTAAAACGAGCTAACAGTTCAGTTATTTTTCATCCAGCAACCAAGCTAATTATTTTTTTTAACATTTCGCTAACTAGCATGCTTTTCAATGTGGTACTGTGGGGTTTTTTTTTGTTTTTTTTTACCCAGTTTTTTTTTTTTTTTATTAGTTGAAGGTGACAGACTGGAGGTGTCAAATGTGTGTGTGTGTGTGTGTTTGTGTGTGTGTGTGTGTGGTGTGGTACAACTCAGATAAGAATTTCTACCCGGAGTGTATCATCTTTCTGTTGTTATCTGGTGAGCAGCTCGAGCTCAGTTTCTGGTCCGATAAACGTGAAAAGCGTCTCACACTCTGCGCTGCGCTGTACTACTGACCTTCTCTCAAGATCACTCCATCGGGAGTCTGAATGCAGAAACTAGTCTAATTCTCATACTATTTCAGGAGCTCTGTGTGTGTGTGTGTGTGTGTGCGTGTGTGTGTGTATGGGTGTGAGTGAGGCAAGAGGAAAATGAAACAGGAACGATTGTTCACACTCTGGTGAGAATGTCGAAGTGCCAATATTTTTTTAAGTCTCCCAGGTATCCATGGCAACACTTCAGAAGCTGATCCCGGATCGGATCAAATTGCTTACATAAATAAGAGAAAAGTAGAATAAAAAAGTGAATAGGCAAGGAAAGAAAGAAACAAATAAAGACAGAAAGAGAAGTGTGAAAATATGAAGGAAATTTATACGTAATGCATTAGAGAGAAAAGGACAAAAAAAAAAGATGGGGACAAAATGGAAAATAATGAGAGGGAACTAAAGAATAAATAAATATGAGATGAAAAATAGGGACAAAAGAAAGAAAGAAAGAAAGAAAGAAAGAAAGAAAGAAAGAAAGAAAGAAAGGATGCAAGGATAAAGGGAAAACAAAAGGAATTAGAGTGGAACAAAAAATATGAGGACAACATAAATGGAATAAAAGGATTACCAAAGTTTAAAAGATAAAAGAAACATCAAGATGAAAGAAAGTAATTAAGAAAAACTGATGAAGGGAAGCACAAGAAGAAAAGACTAAAAGAATGGGTGAAAGTAAAAGCAGTGAAAGAAAGCAGTCACGTTGTTGATTTCGGTTATTATCGTCAGATTAGCCGCTGGCCAGAATGAGTCATGATTGGGCTTTATGGAGGTTTCTGTTAGATACTTTTGTAGAGGTCATGTAGCCCTATGAACTCCGTATGAACTGTTCGTAAGGCTATAGACGCTCCCTCTGGGCCACACTTTCATCACTGCCACACTTCATACCTGTTAATTAGCGGAATTGGTTACGGATGCAAACACATGAACCCACACTCGGGACGGAATGTGTCTATGATGCAGGTCACATGACTCACCTCCTCTTCCTCCTCCTCCTCCTCCTCCGCTTCTCCAAGCCCAAGAGTCCTTCATGCTGATGTTTCTGATCGTTTTCCTTTCCTCCGTCTCCGGCGTGTCGACCCGACGTCCTCCTGCGGCGCGCACACAGCCTGAGGAAGAGGCCTTTGCCACGCAGCATATGCTGCATTAACGTTTCATGATTGCTGCTGCTTCCTCCTCCAGCTGGAAAACTTCAAAGGGGCCGCGTCCTCTTTCTCAGCCGATCCTTTCGAGGACCTCGGCAGCGCTTTTAAACCAGAACATAAACACAACAGAGACCAACTGAAAAATGATTACTGCCAGGTGTTAAAGCTGGCAGCCACTGCTTTATGAAGTATAAAGAGTTTCATCAAAAATACGATTTTTCATGTACATATAGTTTTAATACGTTTCGACACTGATACTACAATGTAAACAGATGAAAACGTTGGAAATGGATTCATTTTGTGTTTAACAATAATTTATAATTCAGATGTTTTGTTTTTGCTTTGAAATAGTTACATACTGTTGATTGGGTTAATTATTATTATAAAAACAGTGATTGAAATAAATCTTTAAAATTGCAAATTTAAATAAAAATATTAGAAATGTATTTATTACTTTTCTACTATTAAAAAAAATATGTTTATTTATTTATTTCGACATTTTATTATGGAGCCCCTGGGGAAATAATCAAAACCTTCAAGTAATTATATTTTTCCTGTGTTAAAGTTTAAAAACTTTTTTGTGTTTTTTACAAGATTTTACAAGGTAATTTTTCATTTTTACTCCCTACTATCACTTGTGCACCACTTACTTATTCATTTTCTTTATGCTTTTCTCTGAGCCCATATAATTATTTCCCTCTTTGTTTTGGCAAATGATTCTTCAGAAGCTAAGTATTATAATTTTTTATACTATTTATTTTGAATGTATTACTTTTTTTTTAATTCAGCACTGCAATGTGATTGTTCACAGAGCTTCATATCGTGAAACAGATGAACCGTACTGAAAAAAATATATTTGAGTCTCCTGATACAATATATTTGATCACATCATCCTGCCTTACTCGGTGTGGAATGTTCTTCTTTCTGTATCGATGAGCTGTTGGTTATGTGTTCATTTAAAACAAAACCACACACACACACACACACACAAAGATGAGTGAACTTTAACACATGTTACTATTCTCATAATCCCACGCACGACATCTTAATGGAACATCTCCTTCAGTTCAGCCATTAAAGCTTCCTCTCCAACACAATCCTCGGCTTCACGCCATTTGATACGTTCGAATAGACGCCGTCTTTTATTCTTCTTCTTAGCGATCGCGTTCTCGTTTAAAAGCTTATCAAGTTAAGGTTTCCATTAGCAGGTTTGTTTCGAGCTAACAGGATAATTGATTAAAAGCATGTCTCTGCTTAATATAGACGTTTCGCTTTGAACAAGTCGTCCATACAGTATGGATTCGCCCTGTTTAAAAAAATAAAAAGAAATAAAAAAAAATCTCGCGCTGCATTACTCCTTCTGTCTGAATCACACCTTGGATGTATTCCTGAGCTCATCAGCATGCACAAAGGCGGGGGCACACTTTGGCTTTTTAATTGTTTTAAAAGCTTTGCTGTTTTTCACTTGTCCAACCCAAAGTGACGCTAAAACACCCCGACGTGACGCAAATGAAGCATAATAACCTTAAAGTGCTTTTAGTGTAAAGATTGAGTTCTTTTTTGTTTTTTTTTTCTTTCCAAGAACATTTTTTTTTCTTTTATAAACAGATTCATTTTGTATGGTGAGGATTTGTTTTTTTATTATTATCATTACTGTTGTCATTCTTAAAGCAGAGGTTTGTAATTTTCATGATTGCACCTGAGTTGAATTGCGACAACGCAATTTAAAGATCGACAAATGTCTGTCACTATACTCACTCTCGGTTAATTTGCTCTGTGATGCTGAATCTCGCTGTTCCGAGTGAGGAGGCGGAGCTAATCTACAGCGAATCAAAAATGAAACGGAGGAATTCGCCACAGACCTGTTCTTATAATCCCATATCTAAGGGTTAAACTGCATGCATGTCTCACACACACACACACACACACACACACATGCACACAAATCATGCGGTGCATCTTTTCTCCATAGAAAGTTATGAAATTTGTTTAAAAACAAACAAAAGAAAGAAAACCCATCCCACCAATCCGGTGGCATTTGGGGAAAAAAAAAAGCTGGAGAAATAAAAAAATTCATTAATACAAATCTGAAATGATTAAACTAGCCAAGAACGTAGACATGCTGTATACTTCTATAAAAGGAAAAGCAGATTTTTTGTTGAATTTGACCAAGGGGCGGGGCTTATTTCTGGGTTAGAAAAAAAGTGATCAAAGCCGTAGCGGTTGCTTTCATGATATAGCTTCATCGCTTCTGTGGGTTTAAGCTAAAAGTCAAACAGATACTTTGAGAGTAGGCGGGGCTTATTTCAGGCCGGAAAACTGTAAACAGATAGTGGAAACTAGCAGATTTTTTTTTCAAACTTCTGCTTAAAACAGCAGTGTGTTGTTTTTCAAATTAAAAAAAAAAAGTAGCTATAGCATTGCGAATCTACTTCTACAGATGGAAATTGTTTCCTGGCCAAAAAATTATATACAGGTGTTCGGAAACCTATCAAAATGTGTTTTCGCAACCCCTATCCTGATCGATTCTTAGAAATCCTGATCTAGGAAGACTTTTAACATTGCCATTGTTTTAGACTTACCCACTGTTTTGTTTTCCGCATCTGCCACGTAGAAATGATGCATCTACGTATTCTATTATGGCTCACAGTATCTGATTCCCGCCTGCTGCCCCCTTTTTTTTTTTTTCTCCTGTGCTGGGTTTTATATTAAAGTGTGTGTGAGATGGAGGATAAAAATGAAGGATGGAGAGACGAATGGAGGACCCGTAAGGCCGGCGGCTGGGTAATGGCATTGTTACTGAATTGTTAGCGAGGCGGCTGCGCTCCAGGGCCAGATGTTCCACTTGACATGGTACTTGAGTGGAGAGTCGGTCGGCCAGCTGTCTTCTCATCTTGTCTTTTTTTTTCTCTCTCTCTCTCTCTCTCTTCTCCTGGAGCATGCGATTTTATTTATTTTTTTCACTCTTCACGTGATACCATTCAGAGCCGTACGCTTCCCTTACCGTCTTTGCTCAGGTCACTCCTTTGTTTTTGCCTTGACGTTATCAGCATAGCGCTGAATTCCAGCGAATTAAAACCTTTTGTTTGAATTCCGTTCCAGCTCTGATGCGTTTACCTTCATGTAAAATGCATGACTTATAAAATTCATGCATCAAAAACCTCCTGGTGTTATTCCCCAGGCGGGAGTTATATTTGAGGCGCGTACGGGTCGCAGCATTCCTCCGCAGCCTACTCTGAAGAGTTTCGGACATGAGCGTTCTGGCTCCTGTGAACCGGATGCAGGCACGGAGGAGACACACTGACGAGATGACAACTTAAAATTTTCAGACTTATCCACAGTCTGAGTCTTTGACCTACTTGTCGAAATTGAAAAGGACATTTTAATGGCACGTCCCGCTCTCAGTCTCTCTCAAATTTTTTTTAAATCATTAATATATCTCAGTGTGAATGGAGGTCAATTGTAGAACGGGTATTAACAGCAGGATTTAGAGTACAGGATTAGTTCTTATATAGTTTTATTTGGAGTCTTGTTACGATAATGTAAGTCATGAGAATAAAACCGTTCAACTTAACTTATAGGAATGGAACATGAGGTGCGTCTGAATTGAAAAATCTGTCACCGGGCTATTGTATGAATTGCACAAGACTGAGCTAAAAATCTGTGCGTTTTATTATCCATGCCAACTTTTCGAGTCTCTGATCACATTATGTCTGTAAAGTCAGTTTTTGTAGAACATACAGTATGACACATAAAATAATACCCCTGCGTCATTCCGTTATTTAAAGGTTTCATGAAAATTAAACAGTAAAAAAAAAAATTAATAAAAAAGAGATTCAAATCCTTTTTAATATCCTTACCACAGTCCTACACATGATAAAATGTCGTTTTAGCCTCTGGCGATTCCGAACAAAGGAGTTCACATTAAATTTGATAAGTTATTGAACAGTTTCGTCTGCAGCATTTACTGAATAATAATAGAAATAATAAAAGTTATGTTTGTATTTCACGTTGATTAGTGGCTGTTTAAAGAAGCAGTTTGTTATCCGTCTATGAGAAGCCTGGCCACAAAAAAGGGCCCCATTTCAGGAAGGCCAAATTTTTCGGTCGACATCAAGAAAAGAAAACAACTAAGGAGATCTGAAATGACTGGAACTGGAGAAAGAACACCAACCTGGCAGAACTGTGCCGAGCTTTGTGGAAGGAATGCGCTCGGAATAAAATGATCAGTGGAGATTAAACGCATGTTAAATGATGTTGTCGATTTGATTTGTCTTAGATAGTCAGCTACTTTAATTAGGTGTCCGAATAAGCAAGTTCATTTCTGTTCCTTGGTCCTGGAGGAATGCTGCTTCGTTTCACTGTGTACTGAACTGTATACTGTATGGTTGAAATGACAATAAAAGCCTACTTGACTTGCACCCATCATGCATAGCGTCCACTGTACCAGCCTCTGGAGACAGTGTTATGATCTGGGGTTGCTTCAGTCGCTCAAGTCGAGACTCAGCATCGTCATATGCAATAAAAAAGTCTGAATGAGCAGGTTATCACATCTATGGAGTTTTTCTTCCCTGATGACACGCCCATATCCCAGGATCTCATTCTCAGATTCTGAAAAAGTGGTTCTGGGAGCACGAGGAATCTTTTTCACACATGAACTGGACACCACAGTGTGTGTGTGCTGTAATCAAAACTAAAGGTGATCGAATGAAATTTCAGAATGCGCAACTGTTTGTTTGTTTGTTTGTTTGTTTGTTTGTTTGTTTGTTTGTTTGTTTGTTTGGGCCAGGCAATGTGGATTTAGCTCTTGTCATTTCCCCCCAAATAAATAGGATCCCCTGGTGTTGACATTACTTATAGTTGACATCCTGCATTTTAAGGAGAAGCTGATCTGGGGGGTGGAGCTTGTATTTATGGTCAGAAAGATCAAAACATTCTAAACAAATCGATCACAAAGGCTTTAGATTAATTTGCATGGCAGTTATGGAAGTCGCATTTTTGTTGTATTTTGACTTTAAATGCTCATTACAGTATATGTCTAGGAAAACTATGAAATATTACATATGGCAGCTTTCATATTTTTTTTTTAGCAATGAGTTACTTTTTTTTTAAATGTCATTTTAAATGAAGACTTGGCAGTCTTAATGGAAGTACACACTGATGACTGGCATCTAATGTAACGATACAGATTGAGTCTCACAACTCTTCTGTTTGCTCTCCACAGCTGGAACGACGTTCATCTTCGGGAAAGGTGGAGGTCTCATCACCTACAACTGGCCGGCTAACGAGCGGCCGAGCACGCGCATGGACCGCCTGACGGTGGGCTTCAGCACCTCCCTGAAGGACGGGATTCTGGTGCGCATCGACAGCGCTCCGGGCCTGGGAGACTACATCATGCTTCATATTGTGAGTCCTTGTGTGTGTGTGTGTGTGTGTGTGTGTGTGTGTGTGTGTGTGTGTGTGTGTGTGTGTGTGTGTGTTTGTGTTTGTGTTTAAATACCAATCCAGTGTTTCCGGGTTCGATCCTGAGCTCGGTTCGCTGTCTGTGTCGACTTTTACACGGTGATGTTTCTACTTGTTTTTGGGTCGTCCTGGTTTCCTCCCAAAACACCATGCAGGTGGTTCGATCAGTGCCAAATGATGATGGACTCCTGGATTTGTCTTGTTATTGTTGGTGCTAACTGAGGGCTAAAACCAGAAACCAGACCTCATAGTCCCTGGAAAACGACAACCCATTTTTGTCCGGAAATTGACCAAAGGTTACGGCTATGCCTAGGGGCGGAGTTAGTGTACATCGTCCGGCCACTTCTTTTCTGCAAAAACAAGCCGCATCGCCGTCGCTCGCACAGGTTTTCCACCGGAGTCTCGCTCATTAAGTTCGGACCTGCAGCATCGTCATCGCCTCTTTCCCTCTTTCTCTCCCTCATTATCTCTCTCACTTTCTCTCTCTTTTAATGCTATTACTAAGTCCAAAGCGTTTCACTCAAATGCCCAAAATTTGCCTTGTTCCTGGACGTGCATTTGGTAACGTCTGAAACATTTACATTGCGATAACTAATACCAGCAATTTGACTTGCATTTGAATGATGCGCTTACTCCAGTACAAAAAAAAAAAGGACCAGAGTGTGCGCATGTGTGTGTGTGTGTGTGTGTGTGTGTGTGTGTGTGTGTGGCATCCTGACGATTATACAAGTGGTTATAAGATTAAGTGTTGCTTGTTATCAGATCTTGGTGCTAATCTCCGATGAAGATGAAATCAGAAATCCCTTTTCACGCTCAATGACCTGCACTCTTTTATTTTCTGTGGCTTTTTATTTTTTTTTCTCTCTCTTCTGCATTGGAAACTCCAGCATCGTGCATAGATACAAACTCACATATTGTTTGAGCTTCTGTAAGTGTATAGTGAGTTAGCAGTTCGTTTTGGATGAGCATCCGGTATAGAAGCTTTTTACTGTTCTTGTTGTTGTTTATGGTCTCTTTGTGCTTGTGCTTATTAATAATTAACCTGCGCATGTTGATACGATCAGAGTGCTGCAGGGGTGAGGTGCTATCCCTACTTATTCACATTCACAGTCTATCCATCCATCCATCTATATATTAGGCAGCGAGTGAACATTCAGTTGTTGAATTTGATGTGTTAAAAGCAGGAAAAATGGGCAAGCGTAAGGATCTTCATGATTTTCACAACAACCAAGCTGTGAGAGTTCACGGTGTTGAGTCGGATTGTTTCCTCATTCCGATCAAGCTTCTGTAGGATGTGCTGGACAAACAACTCTGATCCATAGACGCCTCACGACTTAAAGGATCTGCCGCTGCTACGTCTGGGGTGTCAGATCCTAAGGATCGCCTTCGGAGGGCTTGTGGAGTCCAGGCCTTGAGGCATCAGAGCTGTTTTGGCAGCAAAACAAGGACATAATATTAAACAGCCGGTTTTAATGTTATGGCGAGCAGGAAGTGGCCTTGGCTGTGAATAATTCACCGATGCCGGTGCGATAATTAACTCGCAGCTCTTGAAGACGAGAGAGACATTTTTAGACATTGTTTACCAGC
Source organism: Clarias macrocephalus (assembly GCA_011419295.1). Lineage (NCBI taxonomy): Eukaryota > Metazoa > Chordata > Actinopteri > Siluriformes > Clariidae > Clarias > Clarias macrocephalus. Next base: position 36,328 of record JAAGKR010000161.1, read on the forward strand.
AGGGTGGCTTTAGTTCATAAATAATAAATGGGGATAGCGAACTACTTCTGTTCTTTTTTTTTTTTTTTTTTTTTCCGCTTCTCTCTCTGGATACACTCCTCGGTTTACAAAAGGTCATAAAACTGCTCGAGGCTTTGAATTTCTTTTCATAAATTCATAAATTCAGCGATATTCACCTACACAGTTTTATGGATTTGAGCACTTCTAAGAAAAGGAAACAGTCTGTGCTAGCGTTTGGACAGCGGGACGGGGACGTGCATGAGGCGTCAGAGTTTTAGCGCGAGTGAAAAACAAAAATGTCCTACCTACTTACAAGTGCGCAGAAAGAAACTTTATTAAATGTGCCATTTATTTGTTTCACTGAGAGACACGTGGTTATGCTACAGCTATAGTAAAGAATTGGTTAATACATACAACAACAAAAAAAACATGGCTGTGGTGTAAGAGGAAGAAAATATAATATAATAATATATAATAAAATTGAAAATGCTGCATTACATCACTTGGTCACTGATTATTTTCCTGTACCAGCATGACCTCGGAATCGGTTCCGTTTCACCCTGTCTCTGACCTCTGCTTTTATTTAGCTTGTCCCAATCCAGAGGTCTACATCACTTGATCTCAGATATCCCTCTAGACTTTTTTACATTCTGTGACTACGCTGCAACACACACACACACACACACACACACACACACACACACCTGCACATTCTGCTGCTTTATCGGTACCAAAAAACCCACTAGCATCATGTTAGCCCCGTTCATTGCAGGAATATTGCACCATTGTTCTGCGTCTGCATCCTGTATCAAACCAACAGAGACAGAATCAGGGGTCATCGTTGTAAGGCCTTTAATATGGGAGCAGAGGTAGTGATGGGAGTGAGACAAGATCTGTGACAGAGATCACATGTGTTGATACTGTCCATGTGATGTGTGTGACATGCCATCAGGAGGTTTACGCAATAGGTAACAGCTGCCACATGGATATCTCACGTGGAGTAGATCAGACCGGTAATAACATTTATAAAGTAGATCAGACCACTAATATACTGTAGCCTATAGAGTAGATCAGACCATAGATATCGTATGGAATAGCTTAAGGCACTTACGTAGAGTAGATCAGATCACTGATATGTAGAATAGATTGGACCGCTTAAACCTTATATAGAATAGATCAGACCACTGATATCCTGTGTAGAGTAGATCAGACCACAGATATCTTACATAGAGCTGATCAGACCACTCTTATTTTATATGCAGTGTGAATTTTGGCCTATAGTCTACCCGAGCCTCCAATACTGAACTGGACTCCATAGTAACTTAAACACATCACCTGTTATACTGAACTTCCAATCTCACACAGTATGACTGCAGATCAATCCCTGCTATCCGTTTTCACCCAAATGAGGATGGGTTCCCTGTTGAGTCCGGTTCCTTTCAAGGTTTCTTCCTACTGCCATCTCAGGGAGTTTTTCCTTGCCACCGTCACTCGGCCTGCTCATCAGGGGCAGTCTTATGAAAATAATTCTTTTGATTGTGTAAAGCTGCTTTGCGACAATGTCAATTGTTAAAAGCACTATACAAATAGAATAGAATAGAATTGAATTGAATAGAGCAGATATCTTATATAGAAAAGATATGACAGGGAACTTGTCTATAGAGTAGATTAGATATCAAAGATATCTTCTATGGGGTAGATCAAGGCACTTATAGAATAGATCAGATCGCTGATATTTGGTTTAGATCGGATCACAGATGTCTTATATAAAGGAGATCAGACCATTGTTGTCTTATATCATTTTGATCAGACCACTTTTATTTTATATAGACTAGCTTATACATCTGATATCTTATGTAGAGTAGATCAGACAACTGATGTCTTATGTAGAGTAGATCAGACACCATACTGCATCATAAACAATGAACTGAAGGATCATCTAGATTTGAGACTAATGAACAGTGCCAGGCTTTTTTTTTTTCTTTTTTTTTTCTTTTTTTTTTTTTTTTTGGATCACCTTAAAAACATTTAAGTGCCCTGGGCTTTTCTCTGTATGAAAGGGGTTGTTGTGTACAGCCCCAAAATTTAAAGAATATACATTTAACAAATATCTTGTTAAGGATATCTCTTAAGGATTGACCACAAGTTCTCACTGGGATAAAGGTCTGTGGAGTTTCCTGGCCATGAACCCAAAATTTCAATATTTTCCCCCCTGTGCCACTGAGTTGTCACTTTTGCCTTAGGGTGAGGTGCCCCATCATGCTGAAAAAGGCACTGTTCATCACCAAACTGTTCTTGGATGGTTCAGAGAAGTTGCTCTCGGAGGATGTTTTTGTACCGTTCTTTATTCATGGCTGTGTTCTTAGGAGAAATTGTGAGCGAGCGACTGAGAAGCATCACCACACATGAATGGTCTCAGGATGCTTCACTGTTGCCATGACACAGGACTGATGGTAGCGCTCACCTTCATACGTTTCAGGAAGGACAACAAAGACGTCACTTCTTCCAGAAAAAAAAAAAAAACATCAGGAACAGACTGATATTCTGCAGAAGGTACAGGACTGTGAAGTCATTTTCTCTAATGAATGGCCTTTCTGATTGTGTGGGGCAAAAATGCTCGCTAGAAGAAGGAAAGTTGAGCGCTAACGTCAGTCCTGTGTCATTCCAACATCGCCATGACCGACACTGATTTGGGTAAACTTGTACATCAGTAAATTAGCAGTTTTTTATTTAGCATATTTTCATTCATTTTAAACCAGAGATCATTTGCAGATCATAAAGGTTTAAAGCTAAATTATGTTGATGTTTTTCCCTTAATAACTATAAATATAATAAATCAGATTAACAGCTCTATTTTTTTTTCAAATGCAAGAGGAAGTTAGTTGAGATCTTACTATTTTTGCCCTCGGCTTCTTTTGATCCGATATTAGGTTAATCCCGCAGCCTGCCAGGACTTCATCTTAGCACAAACACACAAAGCCAAATTGGTGTTTTCTTGTCATTTAAGTAAATCTTTAAAAATCCTGATATACAACAGACAAAAAAACGTTTGAATAACAAATAAGACAAAAAAAAAAAAACTCAGCTCATTAGTAACAGACAGTTGATGCTTCATTAAACATAGAACAGTATACAGCATGTCCCAAAAGTCTCTGCACATGGGGGAAATTTAGCAAAATGCAGTCCAATTTTTTTTATACTTAGTTTATATGTATGTAAAAAATCAGCCTTGAAGAACGCCTTTGACAAAGAAAGAAATCATTCTCGTGGCTGGATCAGAAAGCTGTCACGTGTTAATTTCCCCCATGTACAAGAGACTTGTGGGACGCCCTGTATAATTAACCAAGACAATAAAATGTTGGATAAAATAATTGAATGCTTCACTCGTCAAATTTACTGAGCTCATTTGAGACGATGAACTGGCTGCAAATGGAAGAATTTCTGGGTTACTGAGATCTGAGTACTGTATGTCATTAGAAAAAATGTCACTGTGTTGAATGTTTTGCTTTTTAAATGAAGCACATCTACTCGCATTGTTTGAGAATGTATTCATTCGTTCATTCGTTCGTTCATTTATTTATTTATTTATTTATTCAAACCACGCCCATTGCTTTATTTATTTATTTATTTATTTTTATTTATTTTTTTTTTACCATAGGTAAAGATTCGTAGGTAGACAGACAATAAGATTATGGATTACCGGTGTGTCTCAGGGTGACCTCTAGTGGCCAGCAGCAGGACAGCACAGGCTATAATTACTCAGAACATGCGCTAAATGAATAAATCGCTAACCCGAAGATTTGTTGTATGTCCACTTATGTAAGCTTGGAATTAAGAAGAAAAAAAAAACATCATTTAAACCAGTTAGGAAAATATCCCTGTTCTGATTAAATCTATTGTAAAGTAAGATAGCTAAATAGTGTGTCTAACCGCACCACTTTAATAACATATTAGCCATCATTTTAACCACGCCGCTATTCTCAATCAATCACGCCTCCGTTCTTTACATTCACATTACTTGGATTAAACAGATAGCATTTTTGTGTCAAACTGACACAGTGGTACCCCGGCATACGGAAATTTCTTGCAAAATTTCAGTTCAGTACGGCGGGGCTTAAGAATTCTGTCTTTAAGAACTGAAATTTGCCTCGGCATATGAGCGAACAAACCGAATGGCGGCTAAGTCGAGCGTATGTCCGGGAGCCCTTCGAAACTTGTTTGCGTCAGTGGAAAGCCTAAGCGAGTTTACATGTTTTTTTGTAAAAACATCCTCATAAGGACGGTAGCAAAAAGAAATAGGAGCCGCTTTCAGTTTGGTTTTTAAAGCAGCCGGCACCAAGGGGAATCATAAATTAAAGGTTAAGTGAGGTTGAATGTCTATTTATTTCATATTTTACTTAATTTACATAGCTTTTCTAAATGTTTTGATAGTTTTTTTTACATGCAAAAATATGATTATACTGTTGGAAATTGGTAATATTGGTAATATTTTTGGGCGGCTGGAACGGATCATTTGAATTTACATTATTCCCTATAGAAAAGTGTGTTTCACAATACGACATTAAGAGTTAAGAACTCACCTGCAGAACGGACTAAATCCATATGCCGTGGTACGGCTGTATACAGAATTACATTCGAGCGATCAGGTGTGAAGAAAGTGGACGTTTAAGTTTTTACGTTACACCCTGCACCCTAAATGTGACTTCTTTTAACCCCGTTTTTTATCTGTTTAAGATTATTGTGGAAATTAGCCTTTCTCAAACATGGCACAAAATACAGTGTTCATTCAGCTCTATTTCTCATGACTAATCTTTATCGACCTGCCAGCTTGAGGCTATTTATTAATGAATTGTTCGCTGTTAACTCCAAACTACAGTCGCATAAAAGCTACAAACATCTGTCCGCGATGTAGCGCGTCTCCCGCTCCCCTACGATCTGTCTCAGGCTACGTCATTAATAATGACTGGATGTCCAAAAGTACCATCTGCTTGTGGTCTTACTTGCCAAGGATTCTCCTGGCGTGTAGGGAAAAGAGAAAGTGAGAGAGAGAGAAAGAGAAAGAGAGAGAGAGAGAGAGAGAGACAGAATGACAGCGACGTGGCAAGAATCTCTCGCAGTTTGAAGGCAAAAAATATATATGTACCCAGTCAGCACATTCGCATGAAGCCCGGTCCATGATATTGCAAGGCACACACTAATTGGAGAAAGTTTTGAGTGAAGAAAGTGAATTTTTTAATCTTTGCTCGTCTGTAATGTATGAAAAGCACTTCTTTTGCAGAGCTGTCGATTTGTTGTAAGAATGCTCTCTAGTCATTAACAGCAAATGCCTTCATTCCTACTGCTGAACAGCAGGAGGTTAGTGTATAATTAGGGTTAAAAAAAAAAAAAAAAAACTAAATGGATCTACAAATTGCTTCTGCTCAGCCATAGATTTTTTTTTTGCATATCCATGGGCGGGCAGAATCTTTCAGTTTGCTTTAAAGGTCCTCGGCACACCCAGCACCGAGAAGTGCACATTTGATCGCCTACAACGGCGTTAACCACAGCGCTTCCGTTCCCACAAACATACAATTAGAGCAAATTTGCGGCCGTTTGGAACGCTAAGGTCCAGCTGCACGTTATCGCTTGTGTTCGCTAGAGCGTTTTTTTTTTTTTTTTTTTTTTTTGAGCAGAGCAGAGCAGAAAGGTCAGCAGAGTTGTGTCAGGTCTGTGCTCAGAAACCTGTTGAGTGGAATTCTATAAGAAGGAAGGATGTGAGTGTACGGAAAATCAATGCCGTTCATTTTTTCATCAGAGAAGCAATCCTCCACACTGCCCCCGACGTGCAATCATGCTCACGCGCTTTTATTGTACACGGTGCCTTTTAGACCGCAATACATCTAAAGAGGGGGGGGGGGGAGGCGGAAGGGCGAGGAAAGGTAAGCCTCTTAGCGTGCAATCACTTGATCTGAAAATATATATCAAGATTCAGTGTACAGGCTGGAACATCATGTGGTGGAAAGAGAACGGGATGGAAGTTGACATGATGCGGTGTATGACAGTGGAACATGAACTGATTACATACAGTATAATGGGGTTAAATGTCAAAAAGTGGAATGTGATTGTGGTAAACATAACAACATAACAGGAAGGAAAATAACGGGGTGAAACACGACAGGGAAGAACAGAACAGGGGTGAAATGCAGAGACAAAATTATCTGCAATATCAGCGAAATCGTTGTGGCATTTCTTCCATCATTTATCGTATGATGCATATGCTACGTATGAATCCTGTGTGTGTGTGTGTGTGTGTGTGTGTGTGTGTGTGTGTGTGTGTGTGTGTGTGTGTGTGTGTGCGCCCACACAGATGTCTGTGTGTATAATGGGGTTAAACTTAATAAGGCTGAGAGTAAAACATAAAGGGTTGGAGGTTAACCAGGGTTAAACATACAGTAACAGGGTGGAACATTGTGGGGTTAAACATGATATGGTTAAATGTAACTGGGTAAAGAATAACAGGGTGGAACGTAACAGAGCGTAACACAACGGGGTGGATCATAGTTAAAGATAACGAGGCTGAATGTAACG
>JAAGKR010000161.1:45394-71305 GCA_011419295.1 Clarias macrocephalus
CTGTGCAGGTACATCAGTTCATTTGTAACAGCGGTGCGAGCAGAAATGGACGCCCCGCTTTGTGCACAAAAGAAGAGCAGCGTGCAGTGATTCGTTGTTTGAGGTCTGAGGGTGCATCTGGTGCCGATAAAACTTATGGAAGAGCCTAAACAGGAGCGTCTGGATATCTGCAAACACAATTTGTATACATTTGAATACTGAGTAAGGTGAACGTTTCTTAAAGAGATACATTGGTGGTGACGAGACATGGTCAGTGACCCCCAGGCCAAGACCTCGTGATCTCCCTGGACAGCAATCAGATCACTCCTTCAGCAACTGCCCGAAATCTTGGGGTAACTCTGGACGATCAACTGTTTTTTCCCAAACACGTTGCTGACCTCACTCGCTCCTGTCGATTTCTCCTTTTCAACATCAGAAGAATTCGCCCATTTCTTTTTTCACAGGTTACTCAGGTGCTCCTTCAGTCCGTTGTTATTTCAAGACTGGACTACTGCAACTCACTCCTGGCAGGTCTGCCTCTGTCCACCATTTGTCTTCTGCAGATGATCCAGAACGCAGCTGCATGTCTCCCAAGTTCTCCCACACCGCCCCACTTCTCCGCTACCTGCCCGCATCAAATTCAAAACCCTGCTTTCCTACAAAGCCAAAAACGGCCCAGCAGCCACTTACCTCTCAGCTCTAATCACACCTCATGCTGCCCCGCGTTCCCTCAGATCCTCCAGCACTGCTTGGCTGGTCCCACCATCTCTCAGCGATCGAGGAAGATGTGCATCTAGACTCTTTTCTATTCTGGCACCTAAGTGGTGGAATGAAGATGTTCGTAAAGTTGAGTCTCTAGCAATCTTTGAGTGACGACTTAAGACGTATCTGTTTCTTCAGTACTTGGGCTAAACTTCCCAACAGTGTTTGACTGATGGTACTAACCCAGTGTAAGGATCTCTCCGATAATGAAAACTACAGATCACTTTTGTAAGTGTGAAAGACATGAGTTTAAAATGAGACATAATCAGTGGCGTCTGTCTCTTCTGAAATCTCCATGTGCGTGTAGCATGTGCCAGTCTCATCCTCTACACAGCCATAGCTGATACAGTACAAAGGCACCTAAGAAAGCTATAAAGAGAAAGCCATGAGGCATGTAAGAGTGTTGCTCTTGACATTTTTTTTTTTTGAAATACCAATAATATTAGTTAGAGCGCAAGAGTTTCTATCTTGTTACAGAAAGTTAACTTCCTTGTTATCTTCTTCTTTGTGTGTTTAATGGCAGCTCGCAAACCAACTAGGCGCATACTGCCACCTGCTGCATCGGAGAGTGAAAATACACAAGTGTACCCGCGTACGGAGAACGAAAATAATCACAATGAGAGCGCTGGCCAGCGGCGGAGTGAGTCGGGGGAAAGCAATCATTCTCAGGCACAGAACAAATCAATCGTGCCCAGTGTGAGAGCACCCTTAAAGTGTCAAACTGACTGGCAGGTTAAGGCTGCTGAAAATCCAAATAACATACTACATAGCAAGACTGCATTAGTTGTCAGTGTTTTTGATTCATCTTTAGTCTCTTCAGTCTCAGCTTCTTACCATCTCTTCAGTCTCAGCTTTGTCGAAGTGAAGCTTTGTCTAATGTTGCTTGGTAACATTTCAGCTCTTATAGAGAAAGCTGAGCGACTGAATTCTATAGATCTGTGCTGTTCTGGACGATCGAGGAGCGTGCTCGCGTTACGTTCTCAGAGGACACAAAGAACAGAAAAGGATCCAGAGGATCTGGTGTGAGATTGTTAATTGCATTATAAATTACAGAAATTACACGGCGGTATCAGCCTTCACTCCCCATGTGCATCAGTGAGCCTCATGATCCTGTTCATGAGCCCGGTTCAAGGCTTTTCCTCCTTGGATCACTTTTGCTCTGTCCTGACCACTGCAGCCTGGGAACATCCCACAAGCCCTGTGGATTTGGAGTTGCTCTGACCCAGCTGTCGAGCCATCACAATCTGGCCCTTCTCACAGTAGCTACAGTTACAATATCTCGTTGCAACATTGCCTGGAAGTGGGTGGGATAAATTAAGCAGAAAGTGAACATTTTGTCCCGGAAGTTGATGCGCTGGAAGCAGAAAAAATGGGCAAATCTAAGGATTTCATCGACTTTGACAAGGTCCAAATTGTGATGAATGGACTAAAGAGAGAGAGTGAGCACAAACGCGGAAAGAGAACACTAGGCAGGATAACAGAAGGAAAAAGAGGTTTAAAAAAATACATGAAATGAACTGAAATGCTTGAAAACAACAGATATGCTCAAAGAAAAAAAAAGAAAGGATAAAGGTAAAAAGAAAAGAAAGAAAACTCAGCAAATGCATTAAGTGATGAGAAAGAAAGAAAGAAAGAAAGAAAGAAAGAAAGAAAGAAAGAAAGAAAGAAATGGAACAAATAAAAAATGAAAGAGACAAATAGGATGAGAAAAAAGAAGATTAAAGAAAGCACAAAAACAAGGAGAGAAAAAGAAAAGAAGATAAAAACAAAGAAAGCATAGAAAGCAAAGAAATGAAAACAGAAGTGAAGAAATCACAAACAGTGAGAAAATGAGAGAAAATAGAGGAAAAAGTGAGGATTAAAAAGAAAGAAAGAAAAAAAGAAAGAAAGAAAGAAAGAAAGAAAGAAAGAGCAAAATTAGAGAGCATGGGAAGAAAAGGAGGATAAAGAAGATGAAAGGAAGAGTGCAATAAAAGACAAAGATAGGAAAGAAAGAAAGAAAGAAAGAAAGAAAGAAAGAAAGAAAGAAAGAAAGAAAGAAAGAAAGAAATGGAACAAATAAAAAAATTTAAGAGACAAATAGGATGAGAAAAGAGAAGATTAAAGAAAGCACAAAAACAAGGAGAGGAAAACTAAAAGTATAAGGAAAGAAAAGAAGATAAAAGCAGAGAAAGCATAGAAAATAGAAATGAAAACAGAAGTGAAGAAATCACAAACAGTGAGAAAATGAGAGAAAATAGAGGAAAAAGTGAGGATTAAAAAGAAAGAAAGAAAGAAAGAAAGAAAGAAAGAAAGAAAGAGCAAAATTAGAGAGCATGGGAAGAAAAGGAGGATGAAGAAGATGAAAGGAAGAGTGCAATAAAAGACAAAGAAAGGAAAGAAAGAAAGAAAGAAAAAAGCTGTGACTGATGTAAACCTTTAGAAAGTGTTGGGCTACAGGAGAGCTGTTGATGCGGCGTGTCTGCTCCGGGTCTCTACAGGTTTTTGAGAACACGGCTGACCTGGAAGCGAGCTCTCTGTTCACGTTCAGGAAGTTAATCCTGCCTCAGTCACTCTGCTCAGCTTTGTGTCTACACTTTTAAAAAGGAATTTGTTTGCTAATGAAGAAGGTTTATCACGCAAATAGGGCAAATCCTTTAATCGGTGTGTGTGTGTGCGCGCGTGTGTGTGTGTGTGTGTGTGTGTGTGTGTGTGTGTGTGTGTGTGTGTGTGTGTGTGTGTGTGTGCGCCGATAATCCAGAACGAGAGAATGCCAGGGAGAAAAGTTAATTTATTCATCCAGGGTTCGAGGTGGCCTTATCTGCTTTTGCTAAGGCTAATCAAAAGGGAAAGAAAGGAGGAAGAAAGTGATAAAGTCTCTCACTCTCTCAGAAACAAAGCAGTCACGCTGTATTTTACTCCCGGAGTTATTACTCACACTGTCTCCTTCTGGGTTTTTTTTTTTTTTTTTTAAGATCTGCTGCATAAGAGCTCGAACAATCAGAACGCACAGGCGGGTGTCACGCTGACTCGAGCGGAGAAACTGATTGGTCGAGTGTCTGATGGATTAGCGCACCATTAAATAATCAAAGCAGGTTTTAAAGGAGCTGAAGTGCACCCTGACGCAGGGGAAATTGAGATAACCGTGGCTGAGCAAAGGGAAAATAAATAAATAAAAAATAATAAAAAGCCAGAGTGAGCGCTCACTGGGGGAAAGTCATGCTAACAGCATGCTGTGCTGTTTCTAAATACATCCTGCCTCCATCTCACAATTGTTCTAATGCATGTTATCAGCTGCTCCGCTTAGAGGTTTTAAAAGTGTTCTAGCAACTAAATTGCCTGAAGATCTCAGCAGGAAGTGAAGGAACTGTGTAGCATTTAAGTAAACTTCTCAGTGGTCACTTTTATGTAAGCGTCACCATGGACACTTTAGTAAACTTCTCCATAACACCTTTAGGTAAACTTAAAGTTTACTTAAAATCTATAGACAGTTCTAAGCAAACTTCTCCATGGACAGTTTAAATTTACCACCTCTGTGGACATTTTTTGTATATTTTATTTCATCAACACTTTTAAGTCAACACTTTTACTTTAGTAAATGTTTCCATGGACACTTTAAAGTTAACTTAACAATGGCTACTTTTATGTAAACGTCTCCGTGGAAGTACACTTAAGCAAACTCCCATTTGGACACTTTCAAGCACACTAGCGCATATATATTTGTAACACTGGTGTGAATCCATTCGGGAAAATAGGGCACTAGTTTACTTTTAATGTGCCGAAATTTGTAAGTGCACTAATAAGAGCTCTCATGCACTCATAAGTTCCAGATATTTTACATTCCAGCTATAATTCTATCTATGGATGTAGTTATACAGTTTATAATATATACAGTATATAATTTATTTAGGTATAAACGCTAAATGCTCTGTATTGATATTGATGCTGCTCTCTGGTGCTGGGTGGCAAAGCTCTGACTTTCACATACAGTATTAGTACAGTGAGACAGGATGCAATTTCACTTCATAAGAAAATAATAATAATAATAATAATAACAACAATAAATTAAAATCAGATGTAATAAATTTATGGTTGATTCCTTTTTATCATTACTTTTTCAAATAATACACAGATCCAAAATGTCGTTCCACCGCTATTTGATACCAGCTTGACAGAATGTGATGTAAACCTTGTGTACATTGTCACGCTGTTGACCAGACGACAAGAAATTATCTGGACGTATTTCCGTGTTTTAATCAAAACAAATCAACCACTGAAAAAGTCAAATTAAAAAAAAATCATGTGTACACGTTAATATTTAGCGTAAAACTCACCAAATGCTGGCTAGGCAAATACTAGGTCAGGGAAAGTAACGCTGGGATTCTGACAACGTTTTTGAAAACTGTCACACTTCTTCATCCAAGCTAACTAAACTATAGCTAGCAAACCTACGTCCTGTAAAATCAGCTAGCTGACATTTATAAACAATGAATCGGGTAGCACTTATGTAACGTGTCAATTCCGTACCGCTACGCTAATACATTTAAAAGACTTTTTATTAGATTCGATTTTACATACTAAAAACGTATTAAATAAATCATTCACACATTTTTTGTCTCTCTTCATTCAGGGATGTTTTATTGATTTTATGAGAAACTGTTCGTAACGAAATTAAAAGCCCGTTATCATCATTATTAAATTCCTCAGCTTTTCGAGAGCACCCGTTAATTCAGGAAGTGTTTGTCAGGCAGGAGCGAGCGTGCCTTCAGTCTTTCTTCCTCGGAGTGATATTCGAACTGAAGAGATTTTATTCAAGGACATGGACCCCAGAGTGCTTTCATTCATGCTCCCTATTTTTCCCAGGAACGAGGGCCGCAAATCTCCACGCGGTGCTTGCGCTGAGAGGCAGACAGGTAGGTAATTGCATGTGCTGTCTCGCTCATTGATTTTCAGGCAGCTCTCACTGAGCGAGCGTTCCAGCCCAGATTTCAGGTTGTTCCGACCCGTGAAGCGGTTGTATTGCAGAATCTTATCTTCCTGACGCATTGTGGGAGACGCACCTGCCTCAAACTGTGGAGACAGAAGCTGTTAGAGAGAGAGACAGAGAGACGCTCCGGAGTCTGCTTTCTATTCTAAACTTGGGAAAGAAGCAGCACTTTAAACGACAATGAGTTTGACGAGAGAGAGAGAGAGAGAGAGAGAGAGAGAGAGATCTGTGACGGTATGAGGGTTAGCTGTCTCAGTGAGAACAGGATCTAATTTGTCTGTAACATTACTGCATGAAATTATGACTTGTCCTAAGTTGATTTAGAAGTATAAAAGCTATATACCGTAGCACTTCAGATCGTGTTGTAGGAAAATCTTTAATGAGATCTGTGTGACATCACTTTGAACCGATCATGGCTGTACATACAGCTTTAAAAGCCGCACTAGGTAAGCTAGTTAATATTAGAGAGAAGTGAACATTTGCTGTTATACAAATGTTTGAATCAAACCACTATCCAAAATCTAAATTCACGGCTCAGAAAAAAAAAAAAAAAAAAAAAAAACTGGGATAATGCCATATAATGCCCAGGTCATAGCCATAGGGATAGTCTCTATTAAAGTTGATCACCATACAGTATAATGAAGATCGGTACCTCTGCATATCAATTTAATCCGTTACGAAGTTTTTAAGTCAATTTCATAATGTGAAACGCATTTTCCCACAGGAAATAATGTAAATGCAAGTAATCCGTTCCAGCCACCCAAAAATAATACCGATATACCCATTTCCAACACTATAATCATATTTGTGCATATAAAAACAATCAACACATTTAGAAAAGACATGTAAGTGAAGTAAAATATGGAATAAATAGACATTAAACCTAATTTAACCTTAATTTATGATCCATCTTGGCACTGGCTGCTTTAAAAAACTGAAAGTGGCTCCCTTTTCTACTTGCTAAGACAGTGCTTGCTGAGACCCTTGGTGCTACATGTCTTCACTAAATCTTGCACATAATGCAAAAATGTAAACTGGATTTGCTCGACTATCCACTGATGCGAACAAGTTTTGATCGCCTTCTGGACGTACGCACAACTTAGCCGGTGTTCGGTTCAGCTCACTTCATTCGCTCATACAGTATCCCGAAAACGGAAACAATTTCTTGCAAAATGTAAAAAAAAAAAAAGTAAAAACTATTTTTTTTAAAAAGTGAGATATTTTGGCATTTTTTACATTTGAGCGTGAGTAACAGGGAACTGTAAAATCATCATAATTACTTTCGTTCAAACATTTTCAAAACATGAAAATTACATGCAAAAAAAAAAAAAAAAAAAAAAAAAGCTTTTTCCAAGTAGTAAATGTTGCAAATTGAAATTTTGTGACTGTCTGTTGTTTTAAAATCAAATTGCATGTTGTCTGAGTTCATAACCTGGCATTCTGAAATAAATGATCATAAAACCTAAAAATCATGACAAATAACTTAATGGAACTTGTAAATGACAATGTTGCTAGCAGCTAACGCAAAACTAGCTGTTGATTTTCTGAGCGTAAATGCTGCTAAATATAACCTTGAGAAACGTGAACAAGTAACAAACTGCTCTTTTTTTTTAACTCACACACTTTACCTGTGACTGCATTGTGCCATGATTTACATCTAATAAACTACTGCGACTTTATATATCTCCAGCTGTCTGTCTCATCATCAACATGTCCCTGCTGTTACCAGGTCACCCCCTTGCAACCGCTTCAACACCTTAATTTAAGTGTTTAAGTGATAATAGACACTCTTAGAGAAGCTAGCAAAGCTTTGGAGTGGATTAGCGCTATTATTAGCCACAAAGACACTCCTGTAATTTGCTGCACGCAGCCGTCAGAGCTGTCCCGGCATTCCGCCGAGCCGTCCGTCTATCTGTGTCTCCTGACACAGTGCTGGCCTTATCTGTCGCTCCTCCGGCCTTGATCGACAGCCGGCGTCATTCTTGCTTTGTCGGCGGAGGGAAAACAGACGCTAATGTTTGATTGCGTTTGACTCCAGCTCACGGCTCTCTCAGACGTGAAGCGCATCCGATGCTTCCCGGTGAGATCGCGTTCCTCCCAACCGCTCAGTGTCGGTATTGATTGGTGCGCGTTAGCAAGCTGGTGTGAAAATGGCAGCTTCGCATCATGTCAGATGATATCTACAAGCACTTTTATTTATTTTTAAATAAGAAGTTATGGTGTCAGTCTCGACAAAATGTGAGAGGTGTAAATGAGCAGTGGTGGAAAGAGGGGTGCGAGGGGAGGTGTCGGGGTGGTGGGGAAATCCCAAGCCATCATAGTCAAACCTGAGCCATGAAATTCCACAGTCTTACATATGAAGTAGTGAGATGATTAAAGGGGAGCATCTCGTTCACGCCTCATTTGCAGACCGTCCAGTGTTAGCTAGCTTCTAGTAAACTAGTTTGTCATTTTTACGTACTGTATGGACACGAGTTATCATACCAGTCATGGCTCGTTTAAGGAAAAAGTGTATAGATTGATATGGTATCAAATTACCATTACCATTCGCATATCCATTGTCGCACTCATTGTTGTTGCATATCATTGAACTTCATTTTAGGGTTATGTTTCAACCTAAATTTTATCCTGTACTAAAAGATTTAATCAGACTCGGTCGTACAAAAGAACTGACCCATGTTAACGTCACTGATAAATTCGACGATTTTATCCGAGCTTTGTTTATTGTTTTTTAAAGTCATCCCGGGCGTTGTCCAGTTTCTCAACCGGGATAATATTGGGATCTAATGCTACACTGACCTGGATAACATGCTTACTGAAAACGGACAAATGAACGTCTCACGGCTGATGTTTGCATTAACGTATCTTTTGCTAGCTACGAGACAGGTCACTGTGAGCGAAATCATCAGTTTATCATCAAATAAAATTTACGAGATTTTGACTTAAATTTACTATGTGTTTGATCATGATTAAAAGGTTGGCTCATTTATTTATTTATTTATTTTAAACAAATATCTGTAGGCATTCTTGATATAAATGTTATCCCTTTGGCGGCTGGTTTAGTCCTACGTAACCTTTTCAAATCATGAAACGGCGCTAAGCGTAAAAATCGCTTAGATCATAATCATTTTGTAATTGTGCCATGTTTTGCTTAGGTGAACCGTATGCCACAGCCCTCCACGCACTCACACCTGCGCCCTCTACAGGTGACCCTCATTAATAACTGCTCCAGCTTGATGAAATGTAAATGATGTAACAATGGCTCTTCTTTGAGAGTTAAAAAAAGGTGGGGAGGGGACAAAAAAAAAATGTTTCTCGACGAAGCGTTTACATTCCATCATGTTTTGCTCGCTCCTGCTCCTTGTTAACAAAGCGTCCTACAGATTTATTTTGCCTCAGAGGATGTTTCCTCAAGACTTTTATTGCTCGCTGAATGAAGAAACAGGAGGAGATGGATGTAACGTGTTGACATGCGCCTTTTGGTTGTTGTCGTTCGGAAATATTGAATTCCTCCTTGAACGACATTCAGTGGAGCAATCTTCCCCCGTTACATGCTATATCTAATGGGGGGGGGGGGGGGGTAAAGGGAAATAGATTTTTCCTCGTGTCAGCAAAGTTAGTGCCACGCCGCACTCCTCTGCCATGACGTTTCCTTTTTTTTTTCTTTTTTTTTTCCTCGGTGAGAATGTCGATGTAGCAAGTTCCAGCCAGATTAAATGTTGCCTAGCAGCTGCCGCTGTTTTGTAGACCCAACAGCCTTGGCAAGCGAATCAGCAGCTCACCATGAATTAAAGAGCTCTTTCTGCCTCATCGCCACGTTTGATATCTCCATAAGCTACTCTGGAGACTCACCAGTTCCTCGGCACAGATGCTCTCACACACACACACACACACACACACACACATGCGCGCACACACTTAGCTGTTGGACGCCCCTTCGTAAACAGGGTTTTCATCACTTTTTCTGTCAACGCCTGAGTTTGTGTTATCACACTTATAAATGTGTGTGAAGGCTTCAATAAACAATATAAACACTCTGTACTGGTCAGTGATATCAGGATGGAAAGGTAATAGTTAGCATTTAACAAGGTGCACTATACAGTATGGACAAAAGTATTTGGCAAACCTGCAATGACATTGTATCCAAATACAGTTACTTCAATATGGAGTCGGTCCTCCTTTTGCAGCTATAACAGCTTCCACTCTTCTTGGAAGGCGCTTCACAAGATTCACTCTGTTCACTCTGTAGAGCGTTTATAAGGTTGGACTATACTGATGTTGGACAAGAAGGTCTGGCTCGCAATCCCTAAGCTACACAATGGGGTTGAGGTCAGGGTTCTGTGTTGGGCCCAGTCAAGTTATTCTACACCGAACTCATCAGACCATATCTTTATAGTCTTGCTTTGTGCACTAGGGCACAGTCATGTTGAAAGAGAAAAGGGCCTTCAAAGTATAGCATGTCTTGGTGTGCTGAAGCATTAAGGTTGCACTTCACTGATTGATTGAAACACCTGAATTCAGTAATTAACAGGTTTGGCCAAATACTTTGTACTAGCTTGTGTGTTCATGCGCATGTTATTATTATTATACAATACATGTTGTAGTACTTGGGTATGAAAATGTGTTACATTTTATAGCCAGCTTTACAACACATCATTAATTATGAACATTTGCTTTGGAATGATTTTGTTTGTATTTTCTGAGTTTCCTAGCTAGCTGGTTTTAAAGCTAGTTTACTATTATGTTAAACAGTAGCTCACATATGACATAGATTTTTTTTTTTTTTTAAATGTGAAGAATATTCTCGAGTCACTACAGTATATATGGACAAAAACGCACCCGCTAGACTATGCGTAGCAGTTTGTGTACAGGGAGTGTTCAAGTCAAACCGGGACTCTTGATGAAATTTCGTGTAAAATCAATTGACGTTTCCGGGAGACTTCAAACACAGTATGAAACAGAGATGAAATTCTTAGCCACAATAAAACATTTAAATGGTGCAAACATTTTATTAAAGAAGGCCGTACTGTACCTCTGCGAATGACGATGCCGGCCGAGGTGGCTCAGAGTCCACTGCAGCCGTTCCCAGGAACATTCTGTAAGTAGAAACGCCTGATCCTTAACAATCTGTGAATAACTTGTCGCCAACTTGTGGTAGAGACGCGTCTGTCTGTGGGAACTGAACACACAATCATTCGCCAACACCACTTGCACATTAGAGGAACTCGGCTAGGAGTTGTTGCTCCAGAGTTCCGAATTCTGATTGGTCAGAAGCTGTTGATAATAAACAGTATTGCAGGTTTATATGAGGGGTTCAAGTGATGACGTTCCTTGTGAATAAAACAGACAGAAGAAGTCAAGCACCGTACAGTGATGGAACTCTTAGCCACAGTAACATTTGAATGGTGCAAACACTTTAACGTAGGCTGTCTGTCTGTATGCGAATGACGATCTGTGAAACTCCACTTGCACATTAGTGGAACCCGGCTGGGACCCCTGTACAGCCCTGAGCTCGCTCCAAGCCATTTCCACATGTTTGGGCCATTAAAGGAGTTCCTGGGAGGCCAGAGTTTCAGACAAGCAGTCTGATCATGGCTGTGAGAAGACGTTCTACCTTGATGGTACCCAAACACTAGTGGAACACTGGGATAAGTGCATTAGTGTAGCTGGGGATTATATAGAGACATAAAGGGAGTTTTAACTCTCAGAACTGTGTTCTGTTATTCTGCACAATCAAACTTGAACACCCCACATATTTTTTTTTTGTTGGAAACAATTGTTATCCTGTATCTGTTTTTAGTCATTAAATGTGATGTTGACTTTAAGGTTTTTTTTTATTTTTATAAGCATCATCTTTGACTGCGTCATGTAAAGAATAAAAAAAATTCAGATAAACTCCTGCGCGCTGATTCTAATGCAGCTGTGAGAAGCGAGGCGTGTTTAGTGTTCTGTAAATGCGTGATGTGTGTGATGTGGGCTTTGTGTTGTGTTGTGCTGTGTTGTGTAGTGTAGTGTGGGTTTTTTTCTTGTTGTTGTTGTTGTTGTTGTTTTTCTCCTCTCCTGTCTGATGGAGTAATTATGGAGGAAACCTCCCCCGGCGTGGTTACCCTGACGTGCTTCAAATCCTAAAATAAACACCACGCTGTCACTCCTCACTCCCTACCGACACCGACACCAACGCCGTCTCGAGGCAGCGCTTTAAAATCCTGTTTCAAGCTCAATTTTAATCACACGTTTATTTCCCAATTATAGCTCTTCGCTTCTGGAGACGCACGTTTCAGCTGCAAATGCGGGACTATCTCATCCTTAAACGCCCTGGATTAGTTCTTTATTTATTTACTCGTTTGTTTATGTATTTATTACAGTATGCGCATTGTCGCCATTGCCCTTGAATGCCATTGCCCTGTGAGAAAATAATGATGATTAAGTTGCGCTGATCCATACATAACAAATAATTCCATTATTTTTTGTTTTTTATTTAAACATAATAATAAAAAACATAGTTAAAACTGATAACAAAAATATATTCATCTATAACTAGATTATTTGACTTGGTTTTATTGCCATATTAGTCTTACATTACTTTTCCATTTATTTTAGGTATTTTTAATAAACATTATTTATTTGGTTATGATATTTTTATTTTATAATAAGATTTTTTTTTTTTGTCATTACTTTCATTTGTAACTTTTTTGGGCTATAAAGACACATAAACATGTATGACTGCATATGAAGGCCTATAAACACTTATAAACATTTATGATCACTTGTGAACACTTATAAAACTTAGAGAATACAACATGCACTTACTGTATAAACACATACAGTATAAACAATTGAGTGCTTCTGGTTGCTTATACACACTCATAAACATATACACATATAAGCACTTGTGAGCGCGGTATAAATACTTTAAAAACAATGATAAGCACTTATGAATGCTTAAAAATGCTTATAAACCCTTATAAATGCTTAAACATTTAGAAACACTTAAAAGCACTTACAGGATGACACTTATATGAACACTTATAAATTCCTATATACACTTATAAACATACTGTATATACACACACACACACACACACACACACACACACACACACCTATGAGCACACTTATGAATGCTTGTGAATGCTTATACATGTTTCTAAACACACATAAACCTTAAAAGCACTTATAACAGTTATGAATGCTTATACACACTTATGCACTTACAGTATAAGCACTTATAAACACTTACGAATGCTTATGAATATCCAGAAAAATAACCAGTATTAGGTTTATTACATGTTACTGGAGTATATATTATATTTTTTTTATCTGACTGATGGTCACTGAGTTGTCACCATGTGCCGCCTAATGCTGTCGTATTGAACAAGTTTCATAATCGGCTCAGATAAATCCACAGCTAAGGTCTGCACTGTAGTCCGCAGGAACAAAAACAACAACTCTGTTAAGGTTTGGGGGAGTAAATGTTCGAGGGTGTTTTTGTGCGCCGAAGCTCTCTGTTTAACACTAAGCTAAAAATTGACTTTTATCTGACCTCGGCCGTGTTATTGATGAAACAATCAGGTGGGAAATAACATGAGCGACACCGCTGAGAGTTATCTTATCATCCCAACACACTCGACCCTTTCTCTCTCTCATACACACACACACACACACACGCACACACACACACACACACACACACACACACACACACACACACACACACACACACTATCCTCTTTTGGTGTGTGTGTGTGTGTGTGTGTGTGTGTGTGTGTGTGTGTGTGTGTGTGTGTGTGTGCGTGTGTGTGTGTGAGTGTAGGTGATACTTACTAACACATTCACTCTCTCACTCACTTGCTCACTCATTCACTCTCCCACACACCCTCGTTCACTCACTTGATCACTCACTCTCGCCCTTTAGACCCTCTCACTTATTCTCTGACACACACACTCCTTAACTTTCTCACTCTTTCACTCATTCACACTCTCATTCACTTACTCATTTAATCACTCATCCACTCACTTATTCATCTGTTCGCTCACTTCCATGCTGAACCACTAAACTCACTCACTCACACTCTCACACACTCACATGAAGCGAGTGTCCATGAGAGACTTTCTAACGCTAAAAAGAATAAAAAGAATAAAAAGTAGTAGGTGAAGAAGAAGAAGAAGAAGAAGGCAAAGAAGAAGCAAAAAATAA
The DNA here is from genome assembly GCA_011419295.1 of Clarias macrocephalus. NCBI lineage: Eukaryota > Metazoa > Chordata > Actinopteri > Siluriformes > Clariidae > Clarias > Clarias macrocephalus. The sequence continues at coordinate 59,299 of JAAGKR010000161.1, forward strand.
ATACATATAAGGAATATATAAAATCCATTACTATTTAATAAATACAATAAATAAATAATCTATTCTCCGCCAGAAACCATGACAATGAGAAAAAGCTCCACAGCAGAGCAAATGAAAAAAGAAAGGAATGAGGTTCCAGGCGAATCGTTCTGGATTGAAATCACTCGGATGTTAATTTTCTATAAACTTGATGTCAGGGAATTATCCGCAGATAAACAGAGCGTTCGGGAAACTCCTATCTCATCCAACCACATGAAACATTTACTCAAATGCAATATTCAATATACGCCACGTTTAACCTGCTGCCTCCTCTCATGCGTCACTCGCCAGCAGCGTTTCCTTCCCCAGAAGCTCCCTCTCACGCACTCGGGTGATGTTAGAAATTGGATGAGGAACGAGAGAGCGGCACTTAAAGCCGAACGTTTCCGTGCGAGATGTTGAAGCGGCGTCCCTCCGATCAAAACGGAACGCAGCCGTCCCAGGCTTATTGCAGCTAAAAGACAGAAAGACAAAGAGAAAGACGAGGAAAACGTCTCCTTGTGTAGCGTGTCTCCTGGCTTCATGTTTGGAGACTTTCCATTCTGTTAAATATGCTCGTTTCAAACACACACAGCCTACGGAGCTTTTGGGGAATTCATGTGTTTTTGTGACATTTGTAGCATAAACCACTGTGGCATTTAGGAATCGAGTCGGTTTACTAGTTACAACATGTTTAAGTGTAATATTAATCATCAGACATTTACGTATCACGTGCACAACTCAACATCTGGCTTAATTAATGCAGCATTCTTTTTTTCTTTTTTTTTTTAAAGTAATTGCAAAGAATGAAGAACCGTCCGTAATGAGAAGGTCAGGAAGAGGCCTGGTTATTACGGAAGAATGTCGGAATCCCAGGAACGAAAGGAGCACGAAGCCGTCCCTGACATCAGGACGAACTTGAAAGTGCCGGCCCAGATTTCCGGAGTGATAAATGCGCCGTGCTCTGATAAACATCTCCCCGGATGCTATTCATCACCCGTCATCGTTTCCCCATGCTGCCGCCGATAAGAACAATGCCAGATCTGGTTTAACATAACCGTAAAATATGTCGGAACAAGCCAGAATGCTCGCGCGGGACCGAAAAAAAGGAGCGCTCGTCAGACAGGATGAAAAATGAAGCTAACAGGATCGATGTGTCGAAGCGTGCTTTTTAATTCTGTGTATTTATAAAGAGCGCTGGTGCTGCAGCATAAGATTCGTACTGTACACTTCTTCACATTGACATTATGATGACATCACGGTGACGTCACGGAGACGTAACACCCAGAGAAAATCCCCCAGTGGTGCCCGGGTATGATAGTAACGCTCACTAATCAGATTTCCTTAATATGTACTTATAGCTATATTGGGTAAGACCAAAAAACTTTTCAGGGTCACATCAAGGTCATTTTTGTTTTTTTTCACTCCATGAGCCTACTCCACTAATCCCACCCATATTCACAAAGCTCCTCCCCCAGGATCTGCAGCGGTCCATCGTATAGGGGATTTATAACTGCAGGAGCCTTGTCGAGACTCATGATCCTAAATTGTACACTCTGACTGACTCACAATCCTATAAATGTCTCATGATGTTACTGATTGGCTCTATCTATTGAAAGATGTGCTGTGATTGGCTCATGAAACTAAAAGGTGGACTCTGATTGGCCAGTAATTGAATGGTAAACTCTGGCTGGCTCGTGATATCATATGATGCTCTCTGATTGGCTCATGATATTAATTGATGCTCTCTGATTGGCTCATGATATTAATGGATGCTCTCTGATTGGCTCATGATATTCATATGATGCTCTCTGATTGGCTCATGATATTAATTGATGCTCTCTGATTGGCTCATGATATTAATTGATGCTCTCTGATTGGCTCATGACATTCATTGATGCTCTCTGATTGGCTCTTGATATTAAATGGTACACTTTGATTGACCAGTGATAATAAAAGTTTGCTCTGATTGGCTCATGATACCAAATGCCGAGCTGTGTTTGGCCCATATGAGCGATCATATGAATATCATTGTAATAGTATTTTTGAAATAAAAAAACTTATTCAAGTTTTTATTCTTCCAGGAATTACTGGGGACACTATTGTTTTGATCAATAATTTAAAACCCTTTCTGTGAGATGTTTATGATTTCATTCCTCTATTATTTCTATAAACAAATGATGACATATCAATTAATCAGATCACACCCTAATTTACTTCTTCACTTGTAGCAATGAATAAATAAATATGTAAAACTTGTGACTCAGATCTCGGTGAGAAAATGGCGTGTTTCAGCTGACAAATGAAGCTTCCTTATCTCGCAGTTTTAACTCGATTGATCGGGATCGATGAGCCCGGGCAAGGGCTGATGAATTCTTTTCATTAAGGGCGCTGCTTTATCACGATCAGACTTCGCTGATGCAAATGCCTTTAAGATCTGCAAGATCCTGAGCTAAAACAAGGACAATAGATTATAGATTGCATTTAAATAAGTAATTATCTCTATACAGAAGTGTACTCGCAAACGTTCATGCTAGTGTTGAAATGCACAGGCTGTTCCTTATTTGTAATCCGCTATATTTTTCAGGAACAAGGCAAAATCGGCGTCACGTTCAACATCGGGATGGTCGACATCATTGTGCAGGAGAGCAGCATGCCGGTGAACGACGGCAAGTACCACGTGGTGCGTTTCACGCGGAACGGGGGCAACGCCACACTTCAGGTGGACAACTGGGCCATCAACGAGCACTTCCCCTCAGGTACGACCTCTCGTCCGTCTCCTTTAATCTTTGCTTATGTAATCAGGGAGGCGTGTGGACAGAAGGCAGAAACGGACAGCAACTGCTTTTTGCTCTATTTCCAAAGTCACTCTGTTTGACCTCTGTGTGTGTGTGTGTGTGTGTGTGTGTGCTGCACTGCACTTAACTTTCCCCTTTAATTTCCATTTTTATTCTTTCCCCTCGCTGACACTAAGCCAGTGCCGTGCACATTAAAAACGTCTGCACTGATTTGAACTCAAACATTTTATGCACTCAAATATGGAAAATTCTAAATGCGAGATTTTGGTATGAGATTTTAAAAACATTTTAGCATCAAATCATTTAGCTTTAACTCGCAGATACTTTAGGAATTCCTTTTATACAAATATAATCAACGTTGCAATTGATTAATATTTTGAAAAATGCCTTCAGCCTAGAACCTTGAGTGTTTAGGTAGTTTGAGTAAATATCATTTCAACACTTCTTTCAACGTTTCAACGTTCTGCTCACATTTCAACGTTCTGCTCAACTTTTTGGCAGAGCACATTTTGAGTTGGGACAAGTAACAACCTGATTGGGCCATCTCTACCGTTTGGTTGTGCTAAATTCGGTTATGTTTATGCTGTGCTAAACAATATCACTAGATGTTGATGTGTCTTTAAATAGTACGCCATTTTCAGTTTCTTTGTAGGATGCTATAAAGAAATAAAGTGGATAATAATTTACAGTAGTCGTGTTTCCAATTTCCACCCACATTCTTAGGGTCCTCCCATCAGCGACAGCTACCAATCTGAAAGGGTGTGGCATTCATGTGACATAATGGTGAACACATTTGGGAACCGTAAGACATGCAGATTAGGCTAACTGATGTTCCCAAATTGCCCATAGTGTGTGAATGAGTGTGAGCGTATGTGTGTGTGTGCCCTGTGACGGATTGGCACCCTGTCCAGGGTGGACCCCGCCTCGTGCCCTAAGCCTCCTGGGATAGGCTCCAGGCCCCCCGCGACACTGTATACAGGATAAAGCATTATAGACGATGAGTGAGCGAGTGAGTGATACTATGAAGCAAGATCTCAACCGTTTGGAAGCGACATACTGTATCCTAGGGTCTGTTAAAAAAGAAACATTAGTGGTTGCCATTAATGCCTCCAAGGAAATAAAGAATGCAAAGGAAAAATTCCACTGCGTTTTTTTAAGCATGAATGTTAAATGGTTCAAAACTCAGTTACAACAGTTATTTGTAGACTCGTGTGTGTAGTATCATAGTCACTATTCAAGTGTGTGTGTGAGCATGTTTAGCTAATTACTGTAGAAAGGCATGTTTTGGTCTTCAATCAAGTAAATGAAAATGAATCTTGGATTTTATAATCATTTTGTACAAAGACCAGCAAGTGACAGGAAGTGCCAGAGAAAGGAGACGAATCATGATGAGGAAAGCAAATTAAAATGTAAGCTGAGTTAAAATTAGTGCGAATTTATGCTCATTGCCAGAAATGAAAATGAATTCTGTAGGATTTCTCAGCAGACAGTTTGTACAAACAGAACATCAAGCGCTCGCGTCATGTCGGTGGAAAGCACTAATCCTTCTGTACACATCAGACGCATGAACACCGACTCGCTGCCGCAGTGCTGCACTTTGCCTGTTCGTGTCCTCACGGTGTCTTTATAATTGATAAAAATAAATGAATGTCACGTCAGGGCATTGAAATGATCCGGTCTCCTCGCAGCGGCAGTAGATGACTCTGTCCAATCTTTATTACTTCATTGTTGTCTGCGCTTCCTTTATTACTATTGGACTGTCTCGGTTCTCTTCAGGGAGATGGAAGGCCGAGCAGACAAAGCCAATTTTCTCTACACGTGTCCTGATTTAAACTTCTCGGCAAGACGGCCGTTTATTTCATGCGTCACGCTCACGCGCGATTGCGAGCAGCCAGCGGAGGCCAGAACGTTAAGCACCGGCCAATCTTCCTCAAGCCCTGCCATTCTTTCACAAGTGGGCGGACGTAACGGACTCCCAATCACTTTGATGATCAGGGCGAGTTAACATTGTCTCGGGGATACTCACCTCCACGACGAGAAAACTTTAAGTAAGTCGTACTCAAAAACTGGCAAAAAGAGCATTCCACCATAAGATGAGTCAGTTAACATGAGTGATGTTCAACCCCCCAATGTCCTGCCCCTTCCCTCCATCTTACATTAGAAATCCTTTCGCGACCAAGCTGGCTAGTTTATCGCTAACAAAAGACAAACATGAATGTGTTCATAGTGCTTTGGAGGAAAAATACAGACATGTACATGTAGTTTCCATACACGTACAGACTCTACAGTTTAGACCTCATGGCATAGAGCTCTGTCGACTCCAGGGTCAGCAGATCTGCATAGAGATCAGGACAAGAAGACGTAAAGCGTGTAATTAGCCAAGTGCTGATGAGCCGCAAGCTAATGCCATGCCATGTCTACAGTATGCTGCTGACTCAGACACACTCAGCTGAATAATAAGCGTCCTGCGTGTGTGTGCGTGTGCCCCGGGCTGTCTGCACACTCCTCGCAGTTACGAGAACGCTTTGGCTTTTGGGGTGATGAAGCACAGCTTCAAGAGAGCAAGCTTTCACTTTCACGCTAACGTCATTCCTCAGGCTGACGCCATCACCCCCCGCAGCGCCGCTCACATCAGCCGCGTAATATTCCTCCTCTCCGAGTGAAGGCACACACTCACCACTTACTGCTGTGTAACAACATGACTGTCTGAGCATTCAGATTTCATTCGGCCATGGTCTAGAAAATATTTGAATCATTCACTGAGATGTTTTCTAGAACAACACTTAAATAATAATAAAAATGATAAAAATACAAATAAGTAAATGTTAATACTGTTAGGTTTCAAATATATCAATATTTCATTGTATAATTATAACACATCACTTTGCAATCTTTTAAAGGTGTATTTCTTATTATTTTAGTATCTTTATTGTATTTTTTTTAACTTAACTTTAACTTTCCTGAAAACAATACTTTTTTTTTTTTTTTTTGGAAATCTTTTGCAAATCTCCAGACCAGTAGGTAGCAGTATTGCACCAACTGGCCATAAACTCATAAAGAATAAGAAGCGATGTTCTTGCAAAATATGAGTATTTGCATTTTAAAAAAAATCTTTTTTTGCAGAAGCTGTGATATATATTTTTAAAAAATGGATTAAATTGCATAGTTCTATTAAACACAATAAACAAAGCACAAGTTAAGCACTCAGAGATCGTTGCCGGAAACCCAGCATAGTTCTACATTTTTGCGATGTCATTCCCTTAATAATTAAAATTTACCCGGTTTACAAGTAATGATAACTTTTGTTGTATCTGACCAGAGTTGGGTAACGCATTACTGTAATCTAATTACTTTTCCTGATAATGCAGTAATGTTTTTAAATGCATGTAATTTGATTACAGTTATCAATGTCAATAACAATAGTGTTACAATGTCGTTAATAGCGCCACAAATGTAGTGTTTAAAAATGTATAAAAAATGCATTTAAAAATCACATTTTGCGCGGCAGCATCGGTTAACGAGCATGTGCTTTAATCAATCGTCGAAGAGCTTTGTAATTTCAAATTTGATGTTGTAACAGGTTCACTCTTTTTGCATGGGCGGCCCCACGGACACACGGACACAAGGTGAGGTCTTACAGGAAAAGGGTGATTTTATTTAGATAAAAAAGAGGAAGGGAAAAAAGGGGAGAACTTTTAATGCGGAGAAAGCCAGAGATCCATTAACATTAATTCTCGCCAGCCGGCCCGACCTGGCGGCCTCGACCATTGGCGCACCTCCAGAAGGGCGGGGCCTACAGAAGGAGCCTATGGAGTGAGCGAGGAGCGACAACAGGTGCACGCCCATCACAGGCGCACATCGTGACAGATGTTTTCAAAGTAACTTGAAAGACTAAGTAATAATAGGTAATGTAATCAAATTACAATTTTTAAGTAGTACCTTTAACACTGTACCTGACATATCCAAAACGCAATGGGAATGACGATGCAAAAAAACCCTTAAAATGACCATATTATTGAAAATTTTGGTCAAATTAAAACAACAGTAAAAACACGTTATTATATGTCTCTTATGCTATTTGTGGCCTTTTTTTTTTTTTTTGGTCAGTCATGTTTGTATACTTGGTTAAACTGATTGTGCTGAAAAGCAAGGATATGTCACTTTATACTGCACAATCTTGAGTCCTTTATATGTTAAAAAAAAAAAAAACGGAAGAAACAGCAGCACAAATAATGCCTAAAATGCTCGGAGTTTTAAGGGCTACGTAATGTTCAGGCATCTGAAGCACTGAATGTTCGGCATGATATACTGGAGCACTGCGGAGCGTCTGTAAGTTTAAGACTCTGAGATCTTTCTACAGTGACCTTGCTCGAGGTTCTCGAGCAGCGTGTTAACTACAGGAGTATATCACCGAGGTTATGAATGTCACTGCTATGCAGGACGTCTCTATAAACACGGATGTAACTGACTTTCCACCTCAAGGTCCGCGAGCGACGATAAAATCCTTCCACGGGCGCTCGTGAGTGTCAAAATTCTGCCACCCTTTCAGTGTTAGCTTGCAACACTATTAGTGAAGGAGGAATTTAGTGATGTAAAGCTGCAGAGATAAGATTAGGAGGAAAGAGGAAATGAAGCAAGGTGGCGAATGTTTGCAGGAGGCGCTCAGCCGTGCCGAAACAGCTGCGCTTTATTTTCTTAACGCTTCGAGCTTTTGATCGTAAACGGCTCCAGTGCACCAGCTCCTAAGGCAAAGAAGTTGCCAAGTTCATTTAGCCGACCTGGATGGTCTAATTGCTTTCGAATAAGAAGGCCGAGCGAGTCCATTACACTGAGACATGGACGTCCTAGGGATCTCCAGCACTCCAAGTACCAGACAGGAGCTGCAGGATGTGCACGTCAGGGCAGGACCGTCTTTATAACCTGACCTCGGGCGAGGTGTAGGTGTCACGCAACACTTTGGCAGCTGTGAAGCAGGGCCTGTTGTGTGACTGTGAATAGATTTTTGTTATCTGTTCTCAGCCATGAAAAGAGAAATGGCACACACGGAGAGAACATCAGGCGTTCACGAGCCTCGTACTTTCTGCTGCCTGAGGACGTTTTGGTTGTTTGTTTTGTGCAAATTATTCAAAGTGCAATTCCAGTTATTTATGGTGCGTGTAAGTCGACTATAGCTTCTGACTAGAGCTTCGGTCTGAATACAGAAAGAGGAAAAACATACGGGTGGATGAACATGGCGATGGATGAATGGATAGATGGATGATGGATAGACAAATCAATTTAAGGGTTGGGAGATTGGAAATATGGATAAATGGTTAAATTAACAGCTGGATAATGAGCAGGTTAAAAGACATGTATTGAACAAAAGATAGATAGATAGATAGATAGATAGATAGATAGATAGATAGATAGATAGATAGATAGTTGAAAAAATAAATGAGTTGATGGAAAGATTTAATAAAGTCTGTTTGTGTGTGTGGAATATTACGATGTAGATTATCAAATGTCTGAACATGAATAAAAAAGTACCAAATTGCGCCTCCTGTTGGAGATGTGTAGGACTCATCGCTTGCTCCAGATTGGATGAGGTGTGTTCAGGGTGTTGTATCATGAACCTGAAGATGAGTAACGGCTCTGATGTAAGCGAGGCCAGTCTGGCGTCTCTCTCTCTTTCACCTGACTGCTGTAAATCATGTCTGGAGATCGATACTGACAAACGGCATCGATTAGCCGAGCTCTCTGGCTGTCAGCGCTCTTAAAGAGGGAATCGCTGATGTTTTTATCCTCGGCTCATTTTTGCTTTTTGTTTGTTTACCGCTTTTGTTGTGTTCGAGCTCCCTTCGTGCTGAAACTGTAGGAGGGAATCTGAGAAGGAGGCGTGCTTGACGGATCACTATTTAAAACAGCAAGATTCCCAGCTGCAGTACAAATCGAACCATGCCTCCATACGGCGGGTGGGGGGGCGTTAAATAACTTCTTGCCTGCTAGCACCGAGAGACATGCGTGACACAAATGAGAGACATGTGAGAGACATGCGAGAGATAAGTGAGAGACATGTAAGACATGTGAGAGACAAATGAGAGACATGTGAGAGACACGAGAGACAAGCAAGAAACACTTAAACACAAACAAATTCAAGCGCACAAAATAGACAGGTCAAACTCAAACACTCAAAACAGACATGCAAGGTCACGTGAGACATATGAGAGACAAATGAGAGATAAGTGAGAGATACTTGTGAGACATGTGAGAGACAAATGAGAGACATACAAAGGACACTTGAGAGACAAGCAAAAGACAATTGACATACACGCGGGAGACATGGAAACAATTGAGACACAAAAGAGACATGCAAGAGACATGTGAGATAAAAATGACAGACATGTGAGACATGTGAGAGGCAAATGAGAGACATGTGAGAGACAAATGAGAGACACGAGAAACAAGCAAGAAATACGAGACACGCAAAAGAGACATGCAAGGTCACAGGAGACATGTGAGAGACAAACGAGAGACAAATGAGTGACGTGCAAAAGACACCTGAGAGACAAGCAGAAGACAATTGACATACACACGGGAGACATGGAAACAATTGAGACACAAAAGAGACATGCAAGGTTAAGTGGGACATGCGAGAGACACGGGAGACAAGCAAGAAATACTTGACACACAAAAGAGACAGGGAAGGTCATGTGAGATGTGAAAGACATTTGAGAGACATGTGAGAGACATGCATGAGATTCGAGAGACACATGAGAGATATGATAGAGACAACCTGCTTCATATAGCTGGTCTAGACAGTTACACAGATTTTTAAAGTGCAAAAAAGTCTCTGGTCATTGTACAGGACAGCAGATGATAGACAGACAGACAGACAGACAGATAGATAGATAGATAGATAGATGGATAGATAGAAGCTGACTCTGTGTAGCTGTGTTTAAGTGTGTTTGTAAGTGTATGCGTAAGTTTGTGTGTAGATGTTTAAGTATGTGTGTGTGTGTGTGTGTGTGTGTGTGTGTGTGTGTGTGTGTGTGTGTGTGTGTGTGTGTGTGTGTGTGTGTGTGTGTTTACAGTATATCAGCATGCATGAACGTCATATGGGCAGAGGTTATAGAGAGAAAATAAGTGAAGCACTATTATTTCACACACACACACACACACACACACACACACACACACACACACACACACACACACACACACACACACACGAGTTTTCAAACTGCACTGTCTGTTGCACTGTCTGTGGGTCTCTGATGTTTGTGTGTGTTGGGGCGAGTCTCAGATGGGGACTGGCAGGTGAGTACATGTACACTGAGCTCTGCTCTTCCTCCACACAGAGACGCCTCATCTCGTGAACACACACACACATACATCCACTTTGACACACCCCATACTCCTGTGACTTTGGTCAAGAGACACAGTGCATGATCTCAGGGTGTGACTCGCAACTCGCTGTCCACCATCCTTTCGAAGGAAGCAGACACACACACACACACACACACACACACTACACACAAATCAGGTAGTTTCTACCATTCTTAAAGACATAATTACTGTAAAAAGTGGTGACAAAATAAAATCTAATTTGCTTAATCTAAAAGAAATATAAATTATTTGATTATATTTATATTAATGTATATATTTATTTTTGATAGTTTAATCAAATACATGGTACATGTTAAATTAATATAGTGGATACTTATTATTATTATTATTATTATTATTATTATTATTATTATTATTATTATTATATATTTTTATGTAAAAAAAATCTGTTTTTATCAAAACAAAAAACCTGCTTAATATGAGAAAAAAAAGGTTTTATAAAATAAATAGAAGGAATAGCTTGAATTCAAAATTGTTTCCAATGCCCCATAAATTTTTTATAGAAATAAGAGTAAAAATGCTTTAATTTAATTAATTTGTACTTATTATTATTATTATTATGTTTGAGAGTAAATATCTGTAAAGTGAATTATAAAAAAAAATAATACATAAAAATTGAAGAACTAATTAATTCACGCTAAAGGAATATAATAGAAATTAAAACAAAAACACGAGTTATGAGTTCAGATAAACTTTTTGTACATTAAATGATTTTGCATTTATTCTTTGCAAAAAGTTTAAGAGAAATGAAGAAAAAAATATATTATTTTGGCTTTAGTTTTCCGTGTTAACTGTTGACCAGCGTAGCTCGCCCGAATCCGAGAGGACGTCTAAAAACAGCAAAAGCGGACTCACTGAGATGCTCTCTCTGACCTCGAGTCGGTGCACGAAGCCTCCCGTATCTCAAAGCCCTTTAGATACTAAAGCAAAAAGAAGCCTTATCGTGTCGGCATCTCGGTACACAGCGTACACAATGCATCGACCTCACATCTTGTGCAATCAGATGGAGCGCCGCCGAGCCTTCCAGCCCTCTCGCTGAGATGATAAAAAGTCCCCGGGGCTCAGACGTCGCAGGGAGAGCTGCAGGGAGAGGAGGAGAACGCGCGCGGGGGGAACTGACCCAACTTCGCTGTAAGACAGGACGAAAATGCATAACAGACGTTAAGACGGGGACTATCCGTTATTTCCAGGAGATTGAAAGCAGCAAGTCTGTAAACGTAAAGCTTTGTACCGGCCAAGTGGAATACAATTACTAATATCAAATACAAAAATCTCTTGACCTTATAAATCTCACAGTAAGGGGGGGGAAGATAAGCTTTCAATATCCACCTCTGGTCTAATCCTGAAATTAAACGAAACCGCTGGGGAGCCCGAGACAAACGCTGGCGGTCTTATTGTGCCAGACGGACCGTCCTCAGGAGCCCAGGCCACATTTGTGATTTGGAGTGTGTGTGTGTGTGTGTGTGTGTTCGTGTGTGTGTGTGTGAAAATGAGCACTTTGAGACAGGTTTAAAGAAAAAAAGCTAGTAAGGAATGAGTTTTAAATTCTTTAATAGTGAAGTTTAATCAGCTGTTAATCTGTACATGTGCTGCGTAGACGTCTTATTCGAGAAGACTTTCTCCGGAGGACGCTGCTAATTCTTTCCATACCCAAGTTCGAATCACTTAAAAGAGCAGATATTATGCCAAACTGACATGCCAGACATTCTGACGGGTCTCCAGTGTGCACGAACAAACAAACACAAAAAAATGGGACAAACGCAATTTAGCCTTTTCACCGTAATGTGAAGTCATACAGGAAGCCC
>JAAGKR010000161.1:71474-123183 GCA_011419295.1 Clarias macrocephalus
ACACCCCCCCCCCCCCCCCCCCCCCGGCTTGTTTCTCTATAAAGGGGCGTGGCTCAGCGGTAGTTTATTTACATAGACCCTGAAACGGTGTATTTGTAGGAGGAGTGAAGCAGAGGGAGTGTGAGGTATGAAAATGAATGCATTATCCATGGGGGGTGGTATTGCAACTTAAATATTAACACACACACACACACACACACACACACACACACACACACACTCACCTCTGAGACCTGGGCTGAGCAGTTGAAAAATATATGGGAAAATGATGTACAGGACAATTAACAACGAGGTGTTGGCGTTCGAGGCAGAATGGCGAGAATTTTTTTTTCCCCACAAATGGTTGGTGTAATGCAGAACCGGATCGATGGAGCCGGCAGACGAACGAGGCAAATCCATAATCAGAGCAGGAAACAAAACAGCGAGGGTCAGAATCATGAGGCGATAATGTGAGGCTTAGAAATGCATAAAGAAGCGGCTCGTCAGAAAGGGGTGAGAACAATCCAGAATATGAAGTATTGATGAGACGAGAATGGAAAAGCTTAAATCCTCGCCCTTAAACACAATGACGTAATTATGGACGACTAGTTCTGTGAGATACAATGGGAGAGATTGGATTGGAGGCATTGGAACACACTAAAACTAAAATTGTAAATGAATTTTGAAAGGTTTTAGCTGCACGCCCGAGGATACCCGCGTGGTTGTCATGGCCGTCGTACGGGTCAAAGCGGAAGTTTCGAACTTCTCATCCCTCAGGGATGAACATAAAGTTTTCTGGAAGCAGAGTACGGTCTACCTGAATCCAATCGTGTGCCCTAGTTACAGACGTAGCTTGTCCATTTGTTATTTGCTATTAAGCTAACTTCAGCATTATAGATGATACGCGCTAAGAGTAGCAGGCGGCGAGGGGAGGCGCGGTTCAGTCCGAGACCCTTGGGAAGGCCTGGAGAAGCAGGTGTTGGTCGGAAGCAGGTGCTTCCGTCCAGCAGAGGTGTTATTTTTAGGGCCGTAATTTTCGGGATCAGAAGAAGAACGCGCTCGCAAAGTCTGGCCATGAATAATGAGAAAAAGACAGGAAATGACATCAGCAGTTTGAAACAGCTAGACTAGGTGTTGTGAATGTTTTGCGCGGTCGCTTCTGAGGCTGTGAGCAGAAGCAGAGGACTGTATTGTCCAATTTTTTTTTCATTTTCTGAAGCGTCTGGTCACTGAAAGTCACGTTAATGATTTATACCAATCCTTTGTTTCGGCGTTTCCTGTTATCTAAAGTTTCTAAAGTGAAACTTTCAAAATCAAGAATGTGACAACATGAACATAAATATCTTTTATTCTGCCATTTCTTTTGCCTAGGTTGAGTTGGTACAGTAAAGGGGCGGGACTTCATTTAGTGCCAGCGATGCCAGTGCGAGCCAATCAGGATTAGCCGTCTGTTTCCGACAGATTGAGTTGTAGCTTGTTTAGCTACCGTTCCTCATAGAGCTGTGTGATTTGATCTCTCTAACATTTTTGGGCAAATACTCAAATTTTGCAAGAGGACAAGCTCATCATCTTTTTGTTCTTTATGAGTTTATGAGCAGGTGGTGCAGTGCTGCCCCCTAAAGACCCGGAGTGTTGAGCAGGGAAAAAATGATCATGTTGTACGAGACATGCCACTTAAACTTTGACACAAGTTACACAGCATTTCAGGGTTTACGTTATACTTTTGGTCAGTTTTAATATTTTAAAAGCTTGAGACAAATCAGGCAATAAACATTAGTGTTGTTGAATCGAATAAAAAAAACACACACACACACAAATCGAATTAGCAGTTGCACTGTTTTACAGCTCCATTTACTGAATGCTTACAGATATATATATATATTTTTTTTTTCATTTGGAAATGGAATATCGTTTAAAGCAGAAGTGAGACACGAGTTGAGTGTCTAGACGAGTAACCGTCTAGACGAGTTGCTGGTGCGATCTGATTCGGGAATCCGAGCACAAATTTAGAATTTGTTCATCGCTGATAAACACGTCACGGATCTTCAGTCTCACAAAATTAGTTGTTGTTTATTAACATCGGCGATCAGTATAGTGTTGAGCGAAACACTCTGTTATTGTTAACGACTTTTTTTTCTTATGCATATTTTGTTTTTGGTTTTTTTGTTGTTTTTTTCAATCCTGTCATCGTTCAAAGGGAAGTCATGCCCGCGGTTATGTGTGTGTGTGTGTGTGTGTGTTGGAGAGAGAATTATTTTAAAAACTGCTAAAGAAGAGAGGGGTCATGGCACCTTCATGCTGTAATGGTGACGAGTGACCCGGTCGCTCTCTCCATCTGCTCTCTCCGCTCCACCTTTCCCCTCTGAGCGGCGACCCGCCCTCGCTCTGCAACACCTGCTCCATTAATTCTTATTACCGTCCCTTCCTGAGACAAACCGCACAATCTGTTCACTAAAGACCCGACTGCTGAGCGCCCCTGCCCTTGTGATCGCCCGGAGCACCGGCCGCGTGCCCTCGCGCTGCCTTCTCCCCTCGACCCACGCAAAGGTTTCTGTGTCGTCAGCAAGATTTACATGAACGCCCGACTTGCCGTAACCCTGGGGTCTGATTTTCGACCAATAGTGACATAGCTCCTTGTTTTAACCCAACCAAAGTGACTCATTCCTGCATCCTCGTCGCTGTGATTTGCTTCATTTTATTATTCACAGTTTTTGTGTGTTTTCATTGAATAATGTTTAGTCGTGCTAAATCGCACCAGTCATGATCTACACCTCATAATGAAATATAAGCAACACAAGGTGAATCTAATTATCACTTTTTGTTTTTAAATCTGCATCAAGTACATGGAGAAAAGCAAGAACTACGGCTTCTAACAATGTTTTTCATGTTTGTTTAAAAAATCTCACTTCATTATTAAATGCAAATGTTTTTGTGAGAACTTTGTTTTTGATTTGGAAAATAATTAATAAAATATACCTGTTTAGTAGGCATGCATTTAAATTTAAATCACACCTTTTGTTCTTGTAAAGTTATCCAGACTTTGTATGTATGAAAATGTTCAGAGAATATAGTTGGTGTGGATGATGACAATGAGAGTAAATGCTGCAGTTCTGCCAGTTCATGCTTTAAGAGAGAAAAGAAAGCAGTTGCTGTTCCTCCTGCAGACGTCTAACACTGCGACGTGACTGTGACATAGCTGCTTAACCGTGCTATTAAAAGATCTTTTTTGTTTGTTTGTTTGTTTGTTTGTTTGTTTGTTTTATTAAAACCTAACGTTAGCCACCTGTCTAATGTCTAATGCTGGACGATAAAAACCAGGCGACAGGGAACGAGATGCGACTCCGGGCATCTACTCACCCGCTCTCAGCCGAGAGTTTAAGCCTGCTGGTGTTCGTTATGCATCTATTCAGCACGCATAACTTTTTTTCTGATAATGACTAATGTTCGTCAGGAGACGATAACGAGCCTCTCGTTCCGGTCCATTTGTCCTGTCACTGAACGAGAGTTAAAAGATGAAGGCCAGCGTTCAAATAGAGCATAAATTTCTTTGTCTAAATCCTTCTAAACGTGTTTAAAAAGTCTTTTTAAATCAATGCTTTGCCATGATCGAGTGTTAAAGCTCTCTTTTAAACTTTAAAGGCAACAACGATAATGAGAGATTGCAAATGGCAAATAAGAAAATCCCGTTCAAATATGCCCGGCCTGTAGAGGAGTGGCTGCAAGAGAAAGGTAACCGGCACCATTCTTTAACCTTCACTTTGCCATCAATAACCTTCTCTTTCTTTCTTTCTTTCCTTCTTTCTTTCCTTCTTTCTTTCTTTCTTTCTTTCTTTCCTTCTCTCTCTCTCTCTCTCTCTCCCTTTCTCTCTGATTCAAAAGATTGCATGCACAGTGAGTAGTAAATAGCAAACTGGTAAATTTTCCATAAACTCAATGATAAAACCGTTATAAGTACATCATAAATTGTTGATTCATCATCATTATGATTTTTAGAATCATATTCCATCACGCCGCAGCTTTTATTTTCTCGTAATTTGCTTAAATGTTTCATAATCTATATAGTCATTTAGCAAATTAGAGTCATTTCTTGAGTTGCAGGCTGCCTAATTCCCCAGTTTATAGCCTGACCTTTTCATTTATTTATTTATTTATTTATTTATTTGATGGTTTTCCTCGTATGACATTTTGTGAGGTACCCTAATTTAAAAGGATCGTTAATCTTTAATCTGTGGCGCTGTATTGAGCTCAGGTTTGACCTGCTTCCTGTTTATTTCGGTATTTTCTTTATTTTCCTTGTAATAAACCCGTCTGGATATCCCCTTGCTCTCGTCTCAGGGCGCCAGTTAACCATCTTCAACACGCAGGCCACCATCACGATCGGTGGCGCGGACCGCCGGAGGCCGTTTCAGGGCCAGCTCTCGGGCCTCTACTACAACGGCCTCAAGGTGCTCAACATGGCCGCTCAGGGCAACCCCAACATCCGGATCAACGGCAGCGTGCGGCTGGTGGGCGACGTCCCCGCCGCCGGATCGGCCCGCACCACGGCCATGCCCCCGGAGATGTCCACCACCTTCATCGAGACCACCACCACCATGTCCACCACCACCACGAGAAAACACCGCTCGCCACCTACAATATCGGTACTGCAGCATCAACACACACACACAGCAAACACTCAAGCACATTTCCATGAATATATTAGATGGGTTTCTTCGTTCCTTGTTGTATTTGGAGTAGGTTGGATTTGTTTAACACATTCAATTACATCCTCAGTACATACAGCGGTACCTCAGCATACAAATGTGATCCATTCCGGAGGCGAGTTTTTAAGGTGAAACTTTGTATTGTGAAACTCTTTTTGCCCTAAGAAATGATGTAAATGCAGATAATCCGTTCCAGCCACCCAGAAATATTACCAATAATACCAATTTCAAACACTATAATCATATTTATTTCATATACAAACATTTAGAAAAGACATGTGAATGAAGTCAAATATGAAATAACTTGACATTAAACCTCACTTAACCTTTATGATTCCCCTTGGCATCGGCTGCTTTAAAAACCAGACTGAAAGCGGCTCCCTTTTCCTCTTGCTACCGTCCTTGCTAACGTTCTTGCGACCCGTGGTGCTATGTCTCCACTAAATCTTGCAACAAAAAAAAAAAAAAGAAAGAAAAAAAAATGTAAACATGCTTCGCTTGGCTTTCCACTGACGCAATCAAGAGTTCAGCTCTGTCCTGCTCTGTCCAAAATGCCCAAATATGCTTCGCATGCTGAAGCAGATTTCTTGCAAAATGCCTTACAGTATGCCAGGGTACCACTGCATTAATAAAGGGTACTGATGAAAAAAAATTATATAGTGGAAGCATATGACTCTCTTGAGAGTCATATGTTTCCACTATCTCCAAAATTTTTCATTATATATATAAAAAGATAACTGAGCTGTGTAATAAACCTCGAAATCTGTAAAATTTTAACTCTGAGCCTTGTTTCGTCTCTCACGGCGGTGCTACACTAATTAGTCTAGGATTAAACCTGTGTTTAGTCCTAATTAGCATTTTGGGTAGATTTTATTTTTTATTTCTGTTGCACTTGGTTTTACACATTCCCCAGTAGATCAGTAATTAAAATTGTAACCTCTGAATTAGCTCACGACCTGCTAGAAAATGCCAATCGATAGTCTCAACAACAAGGCTTTTACATTTTTCTCAAACACAAGGTCATGTTTTATGTTCTTGCATATAATAAAAAATGATACATTTTACATTTTGATATCATGCACTGCTTGGGTTTAATTATACACTACAAACACGGCTTTACAAGAGTCTTTTCCTTTCGTGCGCAGCCTCGCGCTGTAGCCCCACCCGCCAGCGATCACGCATTACAACGAGACCATTTGGGATGAGTTCGTTACAAAAACAAGAGGGGGGGGTGGTGAGGGGGGTGAGAATGAATATGCAAATCAGTTGTTTTTGCAGGCCGTCACATAGGCAGGTGTGCATGAATGATTGTCAAGCAGCATGCAAATACCTCGGCTGTGGTTGTCACACGATCCAGGTGTCCGCCCGGTTGTTTTGGGAAGGTTAAGAACTTTGTGAGCTGCCTCCACTTTAGCAGCAGAGCAGCATGTAATTGCGTGGGTGGAGATATGTAAATCATATGAACAGACAACGGCATGTTGTTCACATTCCCTCAGGTGTTTACACGTGTAAGCCTTTAGTACAGTTCTGGAAAGCATTTTACACCATTATAGAGCAGTATAATGGGATTAAGGATAATACAAATCATTATAGAGGAGTACAAAGCAGTTTAAAGCAACATACAAAGTATATAGTATATATAGTATAGGCAGGTATAAAATAAGGCAGTATAGAGGGCTGTAAAGCAATGCAAAGCACTGTGATACAGTATAAGGTATAAACAGTGGTATAAAGCAGTGTAAAGCAGTATAGAACAGTATATAGCGTATAGCACAGGGGCTTAAAGAGAAGCATTATAAGGCATTATGAAGTAGTGTAAAGCAGTTTAGCACATTATAAAGCACGGTGAGGCATTATAAATCAGTCTATAGTATGATAAAGTAATATAAAAGAGTATAAAGCAGTCAAGAGCAGTATATATAGAGTACTATAAAGCAGTCTAGAGCGGTATAAAGTAGTATTGAGCAGTACATTGGGGTGTAAAGCACTGCTTTTATTATAAAGCATAATAAAACAGTATAAGACATCATAAGACAGTGAAACGTACTTCAAAGCATTATAAAGCATGAAACATGACATGAACATGAAATTTAAGTACATGACGTATAGAGCAGTAAAGAGGAGTAGAGAGCATTATAAATCAGTATTGAGTAGACTAGAGCAGTATAGAGCAGTATAGAGCAGTGTAGAGCAGGATACAGGATTAGAAATTAGTTGAGAGAAATATAAAGCAGTATAGAGCACTGTAGAACATGATAATTCATTATAGAACAGTATAAAGCAGTATAGAGCAGAATGGAGCATTATAAAGCAGTATAGAGCAGACTAGAGCATTATAAAGCAGTATAGAGCAGTATACAGAAATAGAAATTAGTTGAGAGGAATATAAAGCAGTATAGAGCACTATAGAACAGTATAAAGCAGTATAGAGCAGACTAGAGCATTATAAAGGATTATAATTCAGTGTAGAGCAGTATGCAGGAATAGAAATTAGTCGAGAGGAAAATAAAAGACTATAGAGCACTATAGAACAGTATAAAGCAGTATAGATCAGTGTAGAGCAGTATAGGGGAATAGAAATTAGTCAAGAGGAATATAAAGCAGTATAGAGCACTATAGAACAGTATAAAGCAATGTAGAGCAGACTAGAGCATTATAAAGGAGTATAATTCAGTGTAGAGCAGACTAGAGCATTATAAAGGAGTATAATTCAGTATAGAGCAGACTAGAGCATTATAAAGCAGTATAGAGCAGTATATAGGAATAGAAATTAGTTGAGAGGAATATAAAGCAGTATAGAGCACTATAGAACAGTATAAAGCAGTATAGATGAGTAAAAAGCAGTATAGAGCAGACTAGAGCATTATAAAGCAGTATAATTCAGTGTAGAGCAGACTAGAGCATTGTAAAGGAGTATAATTCAGTGTAGAGCAGACTAGAGCATTATAAAGCACTATAGAGCAGTATATAGGAATATAAAGCAGTATAGAGCACTATAGATCAGTATAAAGCAGGATAGATCAGTATAAAGCAGTATAGAGCAGTATAGAACAGTATAAAGCAGAATAGAGCAGACTAGAGCATTATAAAGGATTATAATTCAGTGTAGAGCAGTATGCACGAATAGAAATTAGTCGAGAGGAAAATAAAACACTATAGAGCACTATAGAACAGTATAAAGCAATGTAGAGCAGACTAGAGCATTATAAAGGAGTATAATTCAGTATAGAGCAGAATAGAGCATTATAAAGCAGTATAGAGCAGTATATAGGAATATAAAGCAGTATAGAGCACTATAGATCAGTATAGAGCACTATAGATCAGTATAAAGCGATATGAATCAATCTGGAGCAGTAGAAAGCAATAAGAGCAGTAGTGAGCATTATAAAGCAACACTGTCTGCTCAAAGGTGATGAGACGAAGCTTTTCATAACCATCACGGGACAAATCAAACCTGCTGCATCGATATTAAAGCCATCTGTCTCCGATGTGTGCATGTGACTGTAAAGGACACTGTTTCTATCTCTACCGGCCCTGACTGGTCAGAAACGTGAACTCTTAGCACTGTTGCACACACTCCCTTCGGCAAACAGAAGGGGCCAAACTCTTAATCGCTCATTTTTATGGTCTGTGGCCATTTTAGATCCATTGTATTTGTGTTTAATTAGAATGTTGATTAGCTCCTTTACCTGGAAACGGCCGCGTAATTACTTTCTCCAAGTGCCTTCACTTAATCCTGAAGACATCGCCGATTAAACGTGTTGTCATTACAGCGCAGTTTGCTTTGCCGAGCATTTTTTTTCTTTCCTCGGGAATCTTTCCTGTCACCGGACCGTGAAACATGTTGAGGGACAGGCAGCGTTCGGAGGCTTTAAAACCCTGTGAATGGAGGAAACGCAGCTTTCTGCCTTCGGTTACTGAACATTATAACTTATTACCCTTTTTTCCCTCTCTGTTGAAGTTAATAAGACAAAAAATGCAGCTTGTTATTTTACACAGGAACTACAAAGCGTGAAATCTGCTGTCGTTAAGATCTGGGGAAAAACCTACAGCTTTACATGGGACTGTTACGAAGCTCTGATACTGGAGCCTCCTTCCATGAACTTGTCCTTATTCAGAAAACTAATAATAATAATAATAATAATAATAATAATAATAATAGTAATAAAATAGTTGTATGAAGCTGAGTGGAACAGAGTTATTATGGAAATGTTTTTTTTTGCGTCAGCTCTGAACTCGACCGTGTCTGATGCTCGGGCTAAACCGTAGGTGCTCAGTCAAGCGTCACACCGCGTTCCAGTCAGATCGCAACAGTCAAGCGACATGCAAATCTGGTGGACATGCGAGAAACAAAAAGCGCTCCCTGGAGCCATGGTAGGATGGAGACAAAGATGTGGCCTGAAACCCTGGATTGAAGAGAAGAACGAGAAATAAAAAGCAAACCAGGTCAATCGTGGATCCATGGGCCTGGATCACAGCATGCTTTGCTCTTTTGTGTTATCTGGATGACTAATACACAGTCATGATGCGTAAAAGTGGGCGGGTTTCGCTACAGTTAATGCGGTGAGTCAGCGCGCTCGCGTATTTTTAGGGCTGCGTGCGTTTACTATCGCCTCTAGGGCCATCCTCCTACGCAAATAAACATTAACACTCCGCTTAGCATGAATTTCTGTCTAGTTAATTCCAAAGTGCACATGAAATCAAATGTGGTATAATGAGCACTTAACTATCACGCATCCAGATATTACTAGAGTACTTTTTTATCCCTTTAGAGTTACATTTAACATCATGAAGAAAATAAATGCGTGTTTATTCAAATGTGACACTCCAGAATACGAGTGCCGGTGCTTCTCCGAGTGCGCAGTGCGGTACAGCCAGAGCAGCTCGGGTGGGTTTTTCATTCTCGCTTTTTCTTTTTTCCCTGTCGGCACAAAGGGAGGCTCGGGCCCCGCCACGGCGGAATTGGCAGAGGGATTCTCATTAAGACGTAGCAGCCTGGTAGGTCAATACGCTGCCGTTCGTGTTTGCATTCCCGTCTTAATTTGTGCAAACAGGATCAGTAAACAAGCTGTCGGTTACAGTCGGGGAAGTAATTTAATTGTTGCATTGCAATCTCATGTTTTACACAGAGAACGAGAGAGAGAGAGAGAGAGAGAGAGAGAGAGAGAGAGATCAGAGAACAAGCCTGTTTATATATCGTTTTCAGTACAGCATCAGATCGGAATAAAAGCGATGACTTTGCTATGGATCGAGCTTAATTAAGATCAAGGGCAGGAAGAGAGAGACAGAAACAGACACATGGTTTTGGCAAGAGCTCTGATGTGAATCCCAAAAGGAAGAAAAAGCAGGAAATAATTAAAGTTAAGAAAATATTCAGGATTTAGAACAGAAAAAAATAGTTTTATACTCTGCATCAAAAGCAAGTATTATTGTAAAGTGAAATGTTTCACTTTCAAACAGTCAAAGCTAGTGATGGGAAGTTCGGATCATTCTACCGACTTGGATCTTTTTTTTCCTTCATTTTGTTCATTTTAGCAAAATGCAATTGAAATGCTTTGGATTACTTCCCTAAAATCTACTACTTGCTGTACGCAAAAAAAGATTACGTCACTAATTCCGACCAAATTAGTTAATCTTATGACGCTCTCACATGATGCACGAACTACCCAGGAAACCGGAACACTCAAAAAAGATGAACTAATTCCTGGACGGAACCTATGATATTCCGCATGGGCGACTGGACAAATCATTCCCCGAGACGACTCGTTCTTCCACAGTCACACTTAAGATTCGTTCAAAATGAAGTGAAAGCTTCCATTCTGTATGGGCACATACTGTGTTCGCATAGGGTGCCAAAATTTATGGATCGCACTGTATAAGTTATAATTATATAATCATTTTGTTCATTACAATCTCACTCACTCACTCACTCATCATCTATATCGCTTTATCCTGTATTCAGGGTCACGGGGGGCCTGGACTCTATAACAGGAGACTTAGGGCACCAGGCGGGGGACATCCTGGACAGGGTGCCAATCCATCGCAGGGCACAGACACATTCACAGACTCACACACTCACACGCTCATTTACACACCATGGGCAATTTGGGAACACCAATCAGCCTAGCCTGCATGTATTTGGACTGTGGGAGGAAACCGGAGTACCCAGGGGAAACCCACCAAGCACGGGGAGAACATGCAAACTCCACGTACCCAGACTCTCAGCAACATCTTTTAGTAATAAAATTATTACTCATTTGGAAAAAGGTCACAAAAACGCGACTATTCATATGAACGCAGGTATTAAGTTAAGTTTTGCGCTGTGGCCAGTAGAGGGCGTTAGATGAACTACATAAAGTTCTCAATTTCGGCAAAAATCGGTTGATGAATCTTATAAATCATATCTTCTTCATGCAACAAAATTAGGAAAATTTTGATGCTAAACCTTTTTGAAGTGCTTGAATGAAGAATAAGCAATAGGGATGGCAATCACCAGGGTCCTCGATACCTGGTGATACTTGTCACGATACCTGGATGTCGATTCGATTTGTATTGTGATTCTATAAGTATCACGATTTTTTTAAGATCCCAGTTCGCTATTTAGTTTTTTCATGTTTTGTTACAATTCTAAACAAACTATATTCACTCGTATCACGTAATCCAAATAATTCACTCGTATCACACTGGATGCTGTGCTGTGTGAATAGTTGAGAGTGCACCACCTGTGGGATTATGGAGGAATTGCAATATTTAACTACTTCAAATGCAAACATATATAAAATAATTTATTTAAAAAGAATCATGATACATATCTGAATGGATGCATAACTGAATGAAAGATCATCAATTTTTTTTCCCTCTACCATAGCTTCTGGTGAAGTTATTTTTAGACGTAACTAGAAAATCCTGGTGTGAAAGTGAGGCAAAGGGTTCCCCGTTTCTCACTAAGTCACGGAATCCTCATTTAAGTTTTGTAAAAATAGGATTCCTAGGTGTTTCCCGTGTAAACAAACTTACACTGGCCTTATCTCAGGAACTTAACATGACACTGTGATAAACCTTGTATGAAAATGGACCTTTTAGAAGCAGAAATCTGAAAATATGCGACACAGAAAGTTTCAATAAAATTCTTTTACTGTTTACTCGGATGCACATGTTAATAAAATACCAGCACAGCAAATTTGCATTTAGCCTCACCTATAAAACTCGATAGATGGCAAAGTACAGTAGATAGAGAGCTAAAAACGACAGAAAGCAGCTCAGCCATTGCAGCGTGCCAGCTTCCGTGGACTCACACAAACTGTTTGTCCTTTTATAGGGTGCCAGTACTTTAGCCCTAATTAAAAAGCTATTCTTTATCCTAAGAATCAAAAGTGAATAGTCGAGTTCAATAAAACGTTCAAAACATGAGTTTGTATTTGAAATGAATAAGCCTAAAGCGTGACGGAATATTCCGCTTATGCGTCGACTACGTCTAACTCCACAATATAAACCTGATTAATTAAGGGTGAAAAGACTCTGTCTGTATATACATAAATTAAATAAACGTATTCGGAAAACATAGGGTACGTTTTTTTCTTGAGACTTTAATTGCTTTATGCATCGTAAACCAAGAAATTACAATAATTTACAAGTTTATTCATCAACACTAGGTTGTCATGATTATTGTCATTATTCTGCAATTCTTGTTTTTTATATTGAGGAAAAATCTGTCCGCATTTTTGAAAAGGAAATTTCTTATCACCTCACATTCATTCGTTTTTTTTCTTTAACGCGAGTAATAAATAAGCATGCGGCTCGTGTCCGTTTATTTGCATAAGGACCGCAAGTCTTCCATCTTTAATGTGAGAGTAAGTGTCGAGTTTACGTGATAGAGCTGTAGATGTTCCTTCCTTTCTTCCGGCTGTTGAAGTTAATGATGCTACGTGAGCTTAAACATCCGCAGCTACGGGACGATCCGTATTCAGAGCAGCTGTTTGTTTTCTTTTTCGACGCTTGAGTCGACTTGTTAAGAGGTTGCAGCCGAGCAACGCCCACCTTTACTTCTTTATATCGCTTTTTTATTATACATGATTAATGATTAAGTGTTAAACTTTCTATAACAGCACATCCGTGTTATGTTTTATTCCTACAGCAACGTCCATATGATATTTATGATGATTATTAATTTCAAACGTTTTATCTGATACACCTGGCAGACTGGGAATGGAGAAGATTTTATAGTACACAAGGGAGTAAAATTAAAACCAAAATAAGCGGGTACGTCTTTTCATAAAGCTACTGTGCTTCATGCTGCTTCTGTGATCTGCAACACAATAAACGATGGATTTGTGAATATGGGTGATCGTGGGCGTACCGTATCGCTCCCTCATGTTCCAAGGCCAGTTCTGAAGCTCGTCCCTCATGTTAGGCACGTGAAAGATTAATACCGCAGCCGTTAGGTTATCTAGCGCCGGTGATCTGCTGCGCACAGCGATGGCCGTAAGCCTCTCCGCGATAAAGCTAGAAGCACACGCCGGGGAAAGAAACGCAGAGAAACTGCCTCCATGTCCGCGGGTGTAATTCTTCATGGATTCTCAGGGATTTAATTAAGTTTCCATACTGCAAAGCTCTTAATTATTCACACCAGGAACGCTGGATGTTTGCGTGGTGTAAACACAACACGTAGGAGTAACAGTTTCATTATTAGAATGTTGGGTCATGTGATTAAGCGATTAAGCGATTAAGTGACTTGGCAGGTCATGATGTCAGATTAGCACAGTGAATAAGCTTTAATCATTACAATCAGTTTAACTATAGTCATGTTTTGTATTAATGGTGCTGTTTTGCTGGAAAGGAGCTTACATCGAGACTTTTATAACAGTTCTGAGCGCTGGATAAAACTTTTCTGATGTGCTCGTGGATTACTTATAAGAGGCTTATGTTAAAAGCGTTCCTTTTATCCGATTAATTGATTGTATTTTTAAGCAATGGTATTTTCTGCATGAATATATAGTATTGTTTTGAGGCTATAAAACTCAAATATACATTTGTTTATTTGTTTGTGTACTTTTTCATTTACTTTTTTGATTTCTTTTTTAGTGGGTGCTTTAAGATCATTATTGTTCACACGATCAGACACCAGATGTATATATAATATAATACAGCATATAAATATACAGTATATATATATATAATGGGGCACTGGTGGCTCAGTGGTAGGTGTTTCACTTGCCATGTGGATAAAATGGGAGGAAGGGCATCCGGTGTAAAAACTTGTGCCAAGCTTGAAGGTGGGTTTCGTCTGGGTACTCTGGTTTCCTCCCACAGTCCAAAGGCATGCAAGTTAGCTAATTGGTCCGGAGTGTGTGTGTGTGTGTGTGTGTGTGTGTGTGTGTGTGTGTGTGTGTGTGTGTGTGTGTGTGTGTGTGTGTGTGTGTGTGTGTGTGGGCGTTCCCTGTACCCTCTCCAGGGTGTCCCCTGCCTCACTCCTGTGTCCCATGTCATGAATGAATGATGATATCTCAGATCTACAGTATATTTTTGAATATTTACATCAAAGCATAACATTGCCCGGCTCTATAATAAGACACTATTCACTATTAAATAACAAAAGATCAAATAAACCAATCAAATCTTTGCATCTTTCTACTTTCTTTACTGTTTGCCGTTAGCAGTTTCTTATTCAGAGCTTCTCATCACACAGAACACACCTCAGGGTTTAACCAAACCGTGGTAATACGGGGAGCCTCCGGTTCACAGGTTAACAGCGTAACCCACCGGGGCAGAGTTTTAAAAATAAAAGTCAGTCAGCAGAAGGCAGTTACTGCGGCGTCACAATGAAGCCCAACATTTCTCCAGAGCTCCAGTGTTAAGAATCCAATTACATGGCGTC
This sequence comes from Clarias macrocephalus, assembly GCA_011419295.1. NCBI lineage: Eukaryota > Metazoa > Chordata > Actinopteri > Siluriformes > Clariidae > Clarias > Clarias macrocephalus. Next base: position 86,031 of record JAAGKR010000161.1, read on the forward strand.
CGTGAGGAGCAGAAACGGGCCGCTGTGCACACGACTGATAGGTTTCAGAAGGTGCTGACAAGCCATGTGGGAGGACATGTATTAAGCGCGAATATTAAGGATTTCGCTAACCTTACAACACGCCGGCCTCCGATTAATGGAAACGTAAGGGCTGAGCGAGGACGAGCCGGAGAACTCGAAATCGGAAATGTGACGAAAGCTTCACTTTGCTGATTTAAGTCAAGATCGAGACTCTAAAGATCAGGGCGAAGGAGACTTTTCTTCTTTACTGCAGAGGGCCAACATGAGACACAGGACAGGACAAACAGGAGAAATTTCTCTGGAGAGATTCGGGTCATGCCTCAGAACTGGGTCATGCTTCATGACTTGACTGATTTAAATTCTAAAAGGAATCTAAGTTATATTATAAAAAGAAAAATGTTCCATCTGAATGGAAGGTAACAACATTTTGTATATTTAAAAAAGTTCATAAGAATCAGAAATACTTGTATATTCATTCATCTTCTAGTTTACTCCTTATCCGGTACAGGGTTGACGTGGCCTGGAGCCAACCCCAGGAAACCCACCAAGGAGAACATGCGCTCAGACCCCGAGGCGGGAATCGAACCCGCACCCTGGAGGGGCAATGCGACAGTGCTAACGCTCTGTGCCTGTACACTGGCTTCTAAATGGCACCTTGATGGAAAAAAATCACATTCAAGAGGGATAAAAGATGAATAGAAAAACTCAGCAAGCTGTATTTGAATTTATTTCTATAAAAAGATGGTCTCTCTCCATGTGCTTTGGGGTTTTGTTCTTCTCCGACCGCAGTTTGTTTCTTCCATCTTTTCACACTGAAGAGGCGATATTTCCTATCTGAGGGTATAAAGTGTGTATATAAGTGTGTGTGTGTGTGTGTGTGTGTGTGTGTGTGTGTGTGTGTGTGTGTGTGTGTGTGTGTGTGAGTAAATAATAAAGCTCGGCTGCCGAGTGCCACGCAGTCCATAAAACTGATATACCGGTTACGCTCGTGTCCTGCTTCTCTATCTTCATCTCCTCCTTCACGTCCCGCTCTCTGTCGACGCGCGCGGATGCTCACCCAAGCCGCGTTTTATCTCTCCGCGCCCTCACTTCTCCTTCCAAATTAAACAGGCCCCGCCGCAATAAAAGACGCAGCTTTAGATTTGAATCTGTAATTGAAACAAACTGCGTCTTGCTCTTCTAATTTTAGGCGGCGCCTCTGACTGGGACTCGTGCGCTCCCTGGTGACCTTGCGCTCCTGGCTGCGAGAATGATTAAAGATCAAGGACTGGAACCATTTCCTTTCAAACGGGAAGATGAATGGAGGTTGTTTGGAAGTGGCCCCGTTGCCCCGGAGCAATTAGACTGTGGTCGGGAAGCACCAAGTACTACAGTATATTTTGAACAAGATTGTGCTCGTGTGACGTGGTGGTGTTCTTCTCGAGATGCGCTTTGCGTGACGCGTCTGTATTGGGTTCGACAAATATGTATGTGAAGTCAAGGTAAAGATTGATAAATGCTTAAAATATCAATCAAACCGATCTATGGCATATTAAAAAACATCATTGTGCCCATCCTAGTTTGCTAAAGGTGGCACGGTGGCTTAGCGGTTATCGCTGTCGCCTTGCACCTCCAGGGTCCGGGTTCGATTCCCGCTTCAGCATCTGGGTACATGGAGTTTACATGTTCTCCCTTATGCTAGGTGGGTTGGATGGATTTCCTCTTACAACCCAAAGACATGCAGATTAGGCTAACTGGTGTCCCCAGATTGCTTGTAGTGTGCAAAAGTATGTGTGGATGTTGCCCGGAGGTCCTACCACGGTTGTAAAAATGGTAATAAATACAATGGTCACCATTGGGCTCATGCTTAACACCTTACCTGGGAGCACACATCACTTTTCTCACGCATCTCAAGCTTATATGTTGTCAACTAGAAAAGAGTGAGCACTTCCTGGAGTGTCTTTATATTGACCAAAAGTTTGTGGCGACTTTAAATGTACTTTCCATATGTGATTCTTCTTCAAACTCTTTCCACTAATTCAAATAACGCGTCCATGTAAAATGCCTTTATACACTGTAGTGTAGTATTACATTACAGTAGCACAAACCTGCTCCAGGAAGACGATGCACCTGTGAGATCCACAACGCCAGTTCCATGAAGACGTGGTGTCTTAAGCGCTTGAGTATCCTTCACATTGAACACCACTTGGATGACCGGGAATTGGAGCCGCCTTGTCAGTGCCTGAGCTTACTAATGCTTTCGTAGGATGGCGAATGAACACAAATCCCTACAGTCACGCTCCAACAACCATCTAGTGGAAAGCGTTCCCAGAAGACGAAGAGCTTATCATCTGGAATAGGATTGTTCAACAAGAGCATACAGCATGGATGTAATGGTTAGGGGTGCGCAAACTTTTGCCTGTGTGGTGTGGGAATTTGTAGAAGGTAAATATGATGCAACGTTTCCATATGAAACCTTTTTTTTTTTTTTTTTTTTTTTAAAAATCAGATCATAAAATCCTAGAGATAAGTCTATAATTATTTTATTACGCAACGTCCAGAATGAATCCGGTTTAAAAATAAAAATCAGCATGCAGTCCCTGGCAGTGAAGCTATTTTAATGAAGAATTAAAAGCCTGAGACACACAGAGCGGTTGTTAAATTTGACACGTATCGGACACGTGATCACGGCCGCTGCTGGGGATCGCTCAGCGAGAAGAGATGACAGGAGACAGAGATGACAAGAGGGACAGGTCTCGTTTTTTTTTTTTTTTTTTTTCTTTTTTTTTTTTCTCACGAAAAGGATCTTCTCCCGTGTTATTGATTCGACGTGTAAGACAAGCCGCCCGCTCCCCGGCCTGTCAGAGCAGAGATGGACACAAGCGCATCGGCGCTCCCAACGGAGACACGCGCCCGGATCATTATCTCTCCGAGAAGAGAAAGTCGCGGTCTGACTTTCTCTCCCAGTTCGTGTTCAAAGCGACGCTAAATCACTCGACACCGGCCCGAAGACGACGTGCTGTGAGATCTGTCTTAATCCTAATTACACGCTTGATTGAAATCTTAATAATTGAGGATGTCAGCTCAAACCATTCGCACTGACACACGGGCTCATTATTTTTCATTTGTGAAATCCTGGATTTGGAGTTGAAGTAAAAAGGAAGCAGCCGGGGACGGAAACCTCGTCGTGGGTTCCCTGGGTGATTTCTGTGTTTTTTTTAGGGCGAGCATGAGATTAAAATTTTTACACTTCGAGGGATGTTTTATCTTCATTGGGTTGCATTCAGGTTGACGGAGTAGAATGCAGTTAAAATGCTAAAATTTTACGTGCATTTCCTTATTATAATTGGACACTGGTCAGAGTTGACCAACCTGCATTTACCGTACTTTTACATTTCATGACTTGGTTAATTATTTAATTAAGCGAGGCCCCCATCACACCCCAACGAAGACCATGAAGTTCTCACTGTGTCCTTAAATATCGAAGAAGAACACAGCGGACAAAATGCGAACATGCATTTATCAAGCTCGTCCTACTTCCTAGTCGCGTCCCTGTCAGGGTCTCGATGTGTCAATCATGATGTCACTAATTTCATCTCACGCACATGATCATGCGCTCACCATGAGATCTCACCGCACTTATCACTCGCCTCCTGAGTTGTTGTTACGTCCGGCGTGTTGGTGTGAATACCGTGGCACGTGCAGTGCTTTGCATCATGAAGTGATGGTGTAAAGAATCAGATCCTGGATTTACACGAAATTCTCTGAACGTGACACAGACGCGCTGACCACCTGCTGCATGCGCACCTTTAACGTCTTCAGCACCAGAAGTGCGTTATTTGAACTTGATGCGGTTTTCTACAGCATGTCAAGGTCCTACCATGATCATAGCACAAACCTCTAGTCTAATATTTCCTGTCTGAGCCCTGCTTGTAGAGTGTCAATGAGTCCCTTAGAGGTTTTAGTTACGCCATTAGCTGGTCAATGCCATCATTACTATGTGCTAATTAGGTTCTTCCTGCTTCTTGCTTCGACCACGTCCTCACCACCAGGCTTTTTTTTTTTCACATGTCCACGTCAAGGGAGTCAATACTGCGTCCTTACCGGTTACTGCGTTCACCCCAATTTTTGAAGACGTAGTACAGTAGGAACGGTGCTCAGTGTGAATGGGTGGAAGATAATTCGTGCTTCAAAAATTGTGATTTTTGCTTTTTCCCTTTTTTCTCATTCTTAAATTCTCAAAACTGAAACTGGTCAGCTTTGTTTCGATTTGTTTTCTGGATCAGACACCATGACAGAATATCACATTTATGGTTTATTAATGTGCTTGTCCCAATCTTTTATGGATTAATGGATACAGTTCAGTTTTCTGCCATTTATTTAACGGTTATGGAAGGAGTCTCCATTGTCAGCGATATTTTTTTCTTAATTTAAGTGTGCAAAAGAAACATGAGGCTGCACGCTTTAAAACTTTCTACAGAATAACATTGTTTTGCAGACGACCAACAGCAGATAACTATACAGTTGAATCTTAGCAAACGACTTTAATCCGTTCCAGAGGCGAGTTCTCAGGGCGAAACTGCATATTGTGAAATGTAACATAAATGCAGATGATCCGTTCCAGCGACCCAAAAATATTACAAATATTACCAATTTCCAACACTATAATCATACTTTTGCATATAAAAACTTATTTTTTGCACAATAAGACAAACAAATATGAAATAAATACACATTAAACCTCACATAGTCTTAATTTATGATTCCTCTTGGCACCGGCTGGTTTAAAAGCCAAACTGAAAGCGGCTCCCTTTTCTTCTTGCTACCGTCCTTGCTTAAATGCGTAACCTCGCTTCGGTTGACTTTCCACTGACGCAAATAAGTTCTGAACAGCTCCCGGATGTACGCGCAACCGCCGGCGTTTGGTTCGACTCGGTTCAGCCGTTTGTATGCTGAAAATGGTTCTCATGCCGAGGCAAATTCCTTGCAAAAGTTCAGTTCTTAAGCCAAGAATCCTTAAGGCGGGGCGTTTGCATGCCAAGATCACTGTGAAAGTATAAAAACACGTTGAGACGTTATCAGCAACACAGCAAAACAGCATCACAGTATGACGTTGCTGATTAATTTCCTGAGCTAGTTCACTTCGACTTCAGCAGTTCTCCTGATCAGCCCTAATACACCCCCCCACCCCCCCCCACCCCCCGCCTTTAAAGATGAAGAAGTCCAGATCGTCCATCTGTATTTTAACCCCTTATAATTGAACTCCTGTAATTCACAGTTAATCTATACATCTTCAAGCGCGCTGACCGTCGGGACACTTTAAATCAGCGAGACTGTAAAAACATGACGCGGGGAACTTCTTAAATCTGCTCGATTATTCCGGCGTCAGCGATTTCCTCGCCGCTCTGTAATCGATTAGGACTGGGGCCACCGCTGTGAAATGAACGGCTCGACGCCTTGTCTCGCTCTAAATCACACCCCGGGTGTTATATCTCAGTGATGTACGTCCGCAGGCCTTCTGCTGAGGCCGCGCGGACGGACCCGCCCGCGCATCTGAGCTGAGCTCGGCTCGAAACGTCTACAAAATATCTGTACATATTTGTTCGCCTCAGCGAGTGTTTGGAAACACGTACTAAATGATTTCGTCGTTCTCCGAGTGCTTTCGATCTGATAACCTAAAACGAGTCGTCGGTTTGACGCGAGAGCGCGCTTCATGATGGCTAGGGAGCGGATTTGAGATCGGAAAAATAGCTTTTGTTCCTTAATTGCTAACGGAAATCAATTCGATTATTCCTCCGCTCATTTTATCAGGTGACAAGTTAAATAGGAGAAGAAGTCGTGATGCGTTCAATACTCAACTTCAGACTAATGGGCTCCAATTTTAGCTTTAATGCTGAGAGTTTGACAAAAGGAAGCTCTCTGACCCCCATTAAACAATTTCAAACACCCGACGAGTCGAGTGAAAAGCAGTCGTGATTTAGCCTACACTTAAATATACTTGTCTCGTTTTTAAATTTTTTGTTTAAAAGGGTGCGGAATTATAAAAGAAATGAAAGAAGAATAGATTATTATTGTGGGGGTTAAGACAAGTCTGAACGTTGAGGTTATTACTGTGACATGTGACGGGACGGGCATTCGGCTTTTATGGTTGCTTGTTTTTTTACACACATATTTTTTTCTCTTCCCTGAACAGAAGTACACTCGATGAGTAGGCGGCATAAAGATATAATGGTTAGCACGGTGCCCTCACACCTACAGGGTCGCAGGTTCAAGTCCAACCTTCAGGTCTGCGAGTTTGCACGTTCGTTCCCCACGTGCTTGGTGGGTTTCCTCCAGGTGCTCTGATCACCTCCCACAGCCCATAAACATGCAGATTAGGTTGAATCGTGATTCCAAATTGCCCACAATGTGTGTGTGAGTGTGTTCGCCCTGAGATGGATTGACATCCTGTCCAGGGATGACCCCGCCTAGTGCCCCGAGTCTCCTGGAATAAGTCACCTGCCTCTCCTGATCCTGTACAGGATAAGCAATATAGAGAATGAGCAAGTGATTATTCTACAAAAACAAAAATCATTTACATAAAATAAATTTCTGATGTTTTTGTTTATTTTTGTTTGCTTTACAACCAGCATTGACTTGTGTTGTTTTTTCACACTTTTTTTCTCCTATGCAGTGTGTGTGTGTGTGTGTGTGTGTGTGTGTGTGTGTGTGTGTGTGTGTGTGTGTGTGTTTAATTCAAAGCTTTTTATTTCTTTTCTTATTTCTTGCTTTATTGCTATTTTTCACATATTATATTTCTACACTACATGTAAACATAAAAGAGAGACATTGATAATTGGGATCATGATACAAAGATCAGATTGCATGTGTTAGCTGCTTTATAACATTTATAACAAATACCAAGGGTGACCCTTTTTTTTCTCTTTTTTTTTTTTTTATGAACCCAATTCAATTCAATAAAATTTAACTTGTATAGCGTTTTTAGCACTGGTCAACGTCGCAAAGCAGTTTTGCGGAATCAAAAGAAAAAGTTGGAAATGTGAGAAAATGCGCATAAATTAACCCCTATTAAATGTTTAAGATGAGAATTAACAATGAGAAAAAAAATTCGTCAAATAATAAATATCTGTATTAAAGTGAAAAGAAAAATGACAGTTTTTAATGTTTAACAGTGTCCCTTTCACTGCACATTTTTGAACCCATGTCAGTGTACCTGTTTTGCTTCAAACCCTGATCACCGTCTCCACACTTAACTTCCCGAGCGTCTGCCGCCGTTCCGTTCACCTCCTGCTCGAGTCTTTGCTCCAGTCAACATCTGCGCCGCGCGTTAATAATGAGCCCTCTGCTCTGCCAGCCATGTGCTCCAACCAACACACATGTCAATAGAAGTACTTATCTCCTCAGGAAGATGTGTGCCGAGGGCTTTATTTGGACGGCGTTCAAGGTCAACAGTCAGCAAAACACTGCTTCGTTCTGTACTCCATGCTAATGCGCAGGAAAAGCCGGCTTCGCGGGGAAACTTTTAGACGCACGCTAGCGGGTCATTTTTATTATAAACTAGCACCTTGTTTGACCTTTTGTAGAGCGATGTTGAGAATTGTTGCTTTTTTTATACCAGTATTGTTTAGAGCGGTTCGGTCTGTCTAATTGAGATGCTGCTGCTGCTGCTGCTGCTCTTCTGCTCCATCATTCCTCAGCTCGCTTCTGCACCCAGTAGGACGCTAATATTTCCTGGCACCGCTCAGGCCGGGGCTGTCAGTTATCTCTGAGTCGAGCCACGGTAAATATCCTGCATTGATTAGGCCGATTTGCATAGGCTCAAGGCGAGGAGCTGAATGCAAACCAGCACCATTTACACCCAAAATACCACAGCCTTGGCACGCCGCCCGATCTGAGAGCTTTCTTTTCTTAAAAACTGTAGCGTTTTCCACTGAGATAGCAGGGCTGCGGCCATGCCATAGTTTGTAGAAAAAAAACATTTTTTTTTAACTGAATGTGAGCATGAGAAAGTTTTTTCATTATTTATTTATCTGTTTTTTTACGTCAACATGCTTTTTTTTTCCCCAAAAAGCAATACATTCACTTAGGGGCCCAAGGCCACCCTGGAGTGCACTTTTTTTAAGCACTTATTAAATTATCCTAAGGATACGATCATAAACAAGCGAAGATCATGTGTTAACTGTCTGGTCTAGAACAAAGGGGAAAAAAACAGAACATAAAAAAAAATGATATTAAAAAAACTTAATGCCAGCCTGTTGCCTTGAAAGTAGTATTTAACTAGCAAGCTAGCTACTGTAGTATCCATAGCAAGAAGTGTTCAGCCAACACACTTACAACTACCTATGAAAACACTACGTAACTAGCGATGTAGGAAGTATCTAGAGTCAGAAGTTTCCAGCTAACACGTTATTAAGTTGCTAACGTCTTTGCTATTAGCTATGACAAAAGCAAATTTCATCTATTCTGGTAAATGCAGATCATCTTTTCCGACTACTCACTCACTCATTTACTCACGCCTCATCTGTGCGAGGAAGCCGGAGTACCCAGAGGAAACCTACCAAGCACGTGGAGAACATGCAAACTCCATGCACACAGAGACGGGAATCGAACCCAGACCCTGGAGGTGCCGGGCGACAGTGCTAACCTCTCAAAACAATCAAAACATTTATAAAAGTTAAAGAAAGAAAATATCAAATAAGTAGACATTAAACTTCACTTTACCTTAATTTATGATGGCTCCCTTTTCTTCTTGCTCCCGTCCTTGCTAATATTCTTGGGTGCTATCCAGGACGCTATGCCTTCACGGAATCTTGCACAAAATGCAAAAATACTCCGTGAGCTCGCTTTGCTTGGCTTTCCACTGACGCGAACAAGTTTTGAACGACCCCCGGCGTTCAGTTCCGCCGAAAATGCTTCATATGCTGAGGGGTTCTTGAGGGGTGTTCGTGCGCCGAGGTACCGCTAATGCATGTTAACTTGTTAAATTGATACAACAAGCTATGGCAAGAGTAGCTTTATGTTTTCAAAAGTGCTCAGTGCTCGCAGAAGCGAACAGTTCCGCGGTCTGATTGAATCGTGAAATACATCCTACTATGTACTACCTCAGCATGAGAAAAAAAGGAAAACCGGATTCTCAGTTCAGTACTGGTGATTCATTATTAGATAGCCAACACTTCAGTTCAGTAGAAACGTCTTGTCTTTGTTAATGCAAAAGAATTGAAAAAATCCTATCATCTACTTTTCTTTTTTCATCCGACACTCATTTACACTCTGCTCCCAGGCTTCTGACCTTGAGGGAAGCCATGACACCAAATGGTTAATGCAGAAAAAGAGTGCAAAGTGCCTAGCTTATGATGCAGCCTCAGTGAAGGAGCACGAGGAGTTTATCTCGACAGGATTGGAGCGGACTCTCTGGCCGTATTGCAGAGTTATCAGTTCCCTTGTTTACTGATACGTCTGTAGTAAATATGTATTTATTTATTTATTTTTTTGCTTGAGTATACACTGCCGGTTTTACCTAGCAGATTAGCGATTATCAAGCATGCTAACTGCGGGCAGTTGTACGAGATTTATTCCCAGAGTGAGCAACCCAAGCACTTTTTCTTTCACCGGAACCACGGGCTATTTGAACGAATTCTGCCGACTGAAAGAGAACCGTTTGTGTTGAAGAACCGTCAGCGTTCACCCATCCAACCACCCCCCCCCCCACCAACCCCCCCCCCCCCCCGGAGCCCGCCGTCATCACATTTCAGCGTGTGTGTGCATTTCAGCACTTCAGGATGAGAGGCCGGTGATCCCATCACTGCAACCCGGTCCTCTCCGTTCCCGTACTCAAGCCTGGATTTAGTAAGCGCTCGTACGCGTGGAAGGGTTTGGCGTCAAAAGAGGAGAAAGCAGTGTTTAGATCAGGGTCTTGGGTGTGATGACGCTTCCGTAGAGCCGTCTAGAGTGCAGGTATTTTCAGGATGCAAGAAAAAGGTGTAGTCATGGTGAGTGTGAGCTGGTAATGAGATACATGTGAACTCAAATCTAGTAATACCGAATCCCCTCACAAAACTCGTCCTCTTACTCTGACCGTTATTTTCACCTCCTGGACTTGTGCGTTCACTTCACCTAATTCTTGTGTCTAGTTAAGCAGACAGTCATGTTTCTGAGTCTCTTTGCGAAGTTTATTTTTATGTAAACGTGCACCTCTGAGTCATTGTTTCCTTTCTATCCCCTCGTTCCACTTTCTAGCTCCCGGCTTTATCGACTTCCTGGTTTTGACCCGCTGCCTGTTTCTCTCATTCATGTCTGTGGATAATCCCGGTTTGTTTTCTGCCCGCTGGGAGTTTAACCCATGCTGTGGACTGTGACCGTGATTTCTGGTCTACTTACAATTAAAGCCACATATCGAAACACAATAACTAAAAATAACTGAGAAGGGTGTTTTAAAACAACCATATTACTACAACTGGTATTACTACTGCTGCTATTACTACTAATAACAATAACAATAATAATAATAAATGAATAAATAATAATAATAATAGTATGTAAAGTAGATGACAATATCAACATCTTAAATCTAAAAATCTATAAATCTGTACAAAAACCCTGCCTAAGCATGCGGAGAATCTCTAATGTAATCTAATACTTACGCGCGAATATAGAATCAACGACGCTTAATAACGCTAGCGGAAACGCGCAATTGCTCTGATTCGTTATATTGCCCTTTCGAGATGTACATCTGTAAGCTAACCTTCTGTTCCGAGTAGTGTTTTCATCTTTATTTTTGCACATTGATTATGTTTTTTTAATGCTATTTTTCTTAAGTTCTTGATCGTTTCTTTGATCTGTGGTAGCCCCAGTACTGACAGCTGTATGAGACTCACTTCAGACTGTAACGATTCTGTGTATTTGAACTTAAGGTCCTAACCATTTACACACATCATCACTGTCTGTATCACGACGGAATCAGTAAACACTTAGAATCTTGATGTAGACCTGATTTAGAAAATCATTTGTCCCTTAAATAATGAATCATTTCTTCAACGCTGAGAATAAATGGAATGGATTTAGGTGGATTTGCTTATCTCTCGGACACCATAAAGCATTAAACTCTCACAGTTTGTGAGAAGGAAAAAAGGCTCTAATCTCCTGGGAATTTGATATAAACTTCCTGTCACTGTCAGGCCGGTTTAAGAAAAGGGATGATTTAAGCCTTGGTGCAGAGATGAAAACATATACTGTGATACGTTCAAACATTTTCCCATTGTTTCTGTTGGAATGAGCCCTTCTGCTGCCTGCTAGCAAAAATCCTATAAATAAGTGATTATAAACTGTAGAAACCTGAAAGCACTACATATAACATTGATAACACATCTATTCAAGGAAACACACTAAACACCTCATTATACTGTAGCTCTCATAAACCTTTACAGTCGGGTATTCTAGTTTTTTGGATTGTGAACTATGGTCAGTAATTTAAACGATATACATGCATTAATACCTGAGTACAGTAGCATAGTTTGTCTTGACTTTGTCTAGATTATAGGACAAATAATTGATTGATTGGATTCTAATGTTGACCAGGCCAAATTATTGTGTGATGTAATGAAGTGAATGATTATCAATGAAGTTGTATCATAAATAGGTGTGAAGAAATACAGTACGTTATGTTGTTAAGAAATACTGTTTTGTGAAGTATTGGTTTTGGGGGAGTATGCATCATTTTTAAAATGTGGGCGTGTAGGTAGGTAGGTAGGTAGGTAGGTTGATTGCAATTGAAACGTTTTCTCTACTGTAATACTGATTTGACTGTGAATACCTTTTGAAGTGTAAACTGTGGGATGAATGCCTGGAAGGTCTATGGATGGATTGGTGGTAGATAGATAGATAGATAGATAGATAGATAGATAGATAGATAGATAGATAGATAGATAGATAGATAGATAGATACATGTACATCTGAATAGTTTTCTCTGTTGTTATACAGTTTTAGCTTTGGATACTTTTTGAATATTTGATGTATTTATATCGGTTTACTTTCAATTTGGAATATTGATTTATAAAGCATATTTTCAACTTTCAACCCAATTTTCAACCCAAATATTTTCTTGCGTTTGCAGCATTTAACAGTGAGTTCTTTAAATTGTTTGTGACATTAAACATCCTTCTCTCATTCCGTGCGGGAAAAAATGGAGATCATTTCAAATTTTCTCTGGAATCAGTCAATTACCTTTCTCATCACCTTCTGCATCTGCGATCTCTCCCTGTCTTTCAGCCTCAAGATGACTCATTTGCCACACTAAATATAAATTCAATGAATAATTTTATATTTACTCAGAGAGATATTCCTTAGCGCTCCAGCGTAGAAAGTCACCCTGTCTGCAATCTCACGCCCGCCCCACTGATGCACATTCAAATGCATTTTATCGCTCAACTTGACCAGAGTGGGGAGAAAGCTCTTCCTTAGTCATCCAAAGCCATCAACCATGTAGAGGGGAAGTGGAAAGGTAATGGTGTGAAAGTGGAAGGGGAGTGGTGGGGTGGGTGTGGGGGGGGGGGGGGGGCTCTTATTTATTAGCCAGTCAAAGCCATTTCGTATTTACGATTGTGCGCTTCCACAGATGAGCGTACTCTCCATTACATCTTCTGTTATTTATAATTTCATAAACCCGCACTATGACAGTGCTTATTTTATCCCGCATTGGAATCTGCACCTTAATAAAGCCATGCCAAGCACAATATGTATGTGTGTGTTTGTGCGTGAAAAATGAGCTCTCAGCATCGGCCCGGCGTGAGCCACTGATGGTTTTGAAGAGGAGGGTAAATCAGAAGCGGAGACGATGCGGGCCGGGCGCACAGATAATCTTAGGCTTCGGCGCTGGTTCGAGCCCTGTGCTCACTGTCAAACTGTGCTCACTGCTCTGTAATATATTGTAATGAAAATCCAAGCAAACTATTAAAATACCTAAATGGAGGTGACTGCTAGAAACGATCAGAGGCAGCAATCCTTCAGAACGAGTTTAAAATAAACCCAGGGATGAACTATGGAGCTTTGAAATTAAAGTGCGGGTTTGGGGGAATTTTTTAATAGAAAAAAAAAAAGTGATGAATCTTGTGCAAATCTGCAAATCAGTCTTTAGGTCATGTTTGTTTCTACAGGTGACTCTGTGACTGTGGCGTTAATTGGCTCATGATGGAGGAACTTTTATAAAATCGTGTCCTTGCTTGCACCCGGAATACTCTTAAGGGCAACATCCTGTTCTAGAATGAGTATTATAACCAGCAAGTGAACTTAGTAGAACTTTGGAGTTGCTTCAAATGGATTCAAGGTCACAGCAAGGTCAACTGCGTGGAAATAGGGTTTCTTGCTTCTTGTTTGACGTATACTTTAAACATAAGTTACAATAAGGACTAGACATGCTGGCGGCTGTGGCTACCCTGTCGATTTCTACATCCATCCAGTCTTCCATTATCTATATCGCTTATCTTGAGTAGGATGGCAGGCAGCCTGGAGCCTCATCTAAGCCGTCTCACTGGGCACGGGAGGGGTATTGTATGGATATTGTACCCCAACTCATGCCCAGAGTACAATATCTATTGCAGGACACACACTTGCACACTCGATCATATGTCTTTCAACTGTGGGAGGAAACTGTAATATACAGAGGAAACCCAGCAAGCACGGGGACAACATGCAGAAGACACATTCCAGATTCAAGCCCTCTACCCTGGAGATACGCGGCAACAGAGCCAGAGATCTACTTGTTAATCTTTTTGTTTTCAACAGTGAACCAGAATGAATCTGAAAGCTGAAAATGTGTGCAATTTTTTCTTTTTCTTTGCTTTTTTTTTTTTGTAAGGCGCTGCTTCACTTGTTACAAACCAATTCGTAAATCGTTCGCCGGAGCATTTACATAAGATGTCTACGATTAGGATCATTCATGAAGCCTAGTTGGAAAACCATTAGCATAACACATTGTGCTCCTGAATTCATGTTAATTCATACCTAAGTAGAGAAGTAAATTGAATCTTGATTAATCATGTTCAACATGTATAATCAATTGTAGTCGATGCAAATGCGGAATGTTCCATCTCTCTTCCGTCGCTTTTTAAATACAAATGAGTGCAAAAATGAACATTTCATACGAACGTATTGGAGGGACGTGAATAATTAAGTAGACAGTAAAGTTTTGACCTGTAGTTTAGGACAAAAGTAACGGCACCCTATAAAAGAGGGAATTGGGAATATCAGGTTTACCATGAACATGGATTTTAAGCTAATTGATTAACAATATGAATAACATAAACACATTTTTCTCTAAATGAAATTTAGGAAATGTGGATGATGCAACTTCCTGTTTTTAGGCATGAATATGTTCAGGGTAGATTCTCAATGAATGAAAAAAAATTTTTTATATAAAAAGAAGGATGTCAAGCATGGTGAGATGAGAAATGAAGTCTCACATAAACGCAATATTTTTAACATTGATGAAATAGACAAATATAAAAAAAAGGAAAAAGGGGTCAGCAGTCTTTGCAGTGTCAATTCTGATACCCTTTAAAGATGTAAACTTTCTCACTTTTCTCACCTTTGTACTTCTTTGCATTTCTGTCATCTTTTTTAGAGCGCAGACGACATCGTCACATCAGCCGAATGCTCCAACGACGATGAGGACCTGGAGGAGTGCAACTTCGAGCATGCAGGTGGGCTAGGTCAGTTTAATTCTGCTTGCTCCTATGTGGTGGTCTTTCATTTTGCAACAGAGGATCAGATCCTCAAAGCATCGCCGCCCCCCCATGGATTGATAAAGTGTAACTTCCTGTCTAGCTAAGCCAAGCCAACTTCCTGTCTAGCAAAGACGAGCCAAGCAAGTCATTCATTCAGGCACGAGCTTATCTCTAAATTCCACTCTGTAAGTCTTAAGAGATGCCCTTGAATTCAGTCGACACCAGTTACGAGCTACACTTGGCCATGGGGTTTTCCGAAGTGGTTAACATGCTCGCATTTCCTGCTAATTTTGTCTTCCCCATCTCTAATGAGGATGTTCGAGCAAAATTAGTACAGAGACGTGACATGTTCTCTGCATTGATGCTTCAAAATGTATCATAACCAGAGGTTTTATCTGTCATGTGACACTGGATTGCATTTTTTACATGATACATTTTGAGATGTCTCAATTTTGATTTTTGTTTTCTTTCATGCCAAGTTATAGTGTGATATGTAGAAGAGTAATTGTGATGAAAGTAGTGTTGATTTATTTTGGTTCCCTCATTATTTTAAGGCTTAAGTTAAGCATTTTAATAGAGAACAGATATCATCGAATTTCTGTGTACAAATTGTTTCTTTTTTCATTTTCATTTTGTTTTGTTTTTTTTTTATGTATTTTTTGAACAAGTTATTCTGCTGAGAATTTTTTTCCCCTCAATCCAAATAAGACATTAATAAAAAAATTATATAAATCAGATTTAAATTCAGAACGCTTTTGAAAGAAGTTGGGTTTTGGCTATTTTTGTAAAAAAAAAAAATAATAATAATAATAATAATGAATAATTACATTTCGTCTGTCTTCTCACTGTAAAACTCTATATTTAAAAAATTAAATATTAAAATTGCGTTAATTATAATATTTAAACAAATATAATATTTCATATTTAATGCAATTCAAAGATCATGTAATTAATAATAATTGTAATGAAAAATATTATAATTTTTATGATTAAAATTTCTTTATTTAAAACCTAAATGTCTTCTGTTTGTAAAAATGTTCAAATATATTTATAAATTAAAAAACTAAAAAATTATATATATTTCATGACATTTAGCTGTTAAAAAATTGCAAGTGCCAAAGCAAACACAGTTTTAATCTTTTAATTATATATTTTAAAATAAAGATTTTAAATTTTTGCAGTAGCCAAAAACCAAATATCACATGGCTGTACTTTTAATGAATAAATAAATACATGCATAAATAAATAATCATAATAATAATCTAACTACATTTAACTACATAATTGGGGTGCTTTTGGTCATCTCACATCGTTTTTTGGACATTTTCTTTAATTTTTAAAATGTCCAATACAGAAAAATATTGTAAAGATCACTTTTTTTTAAGTAATTTGGTATCTTTTCACTGCTATAAATAAATAAATAAACATTTAAAAAGTACATTTTGTAATTTTATGTAAAAGTAAATGCATTGTTTATTATTATTATTTATTATTTCATATAAAGCAATTTGAAAGCTAAAACAATATAGTCCGTGAGGATAAAAGTACAATGTACTGTAGTTTAAAATCAGGTCAAAATTTGTTTACTGGATTTTTTTCTCGTATTTGAAATATAGTTTTTATTATTATTATTATTATAAAACAAGTTTTAAACAGTATCTTTATCAATCCATCTACATTTCTCAAATGTAAAAAAAAATACATTTTTCATTTTATATCAAAGTCAGCGCTCACATCATTCCACTTTCACCAAAGTGCTCTTCATATAATATTAATATTAACACGCGGGCCGTTACGGCAATAAAAAACCAGTCACGTACCAGGCAGCTGGATGGTAATGTAAAACTCTCCAGCGTGCCGAGCCCTGGAGTTCATCGCTCTCTAAAACACTCATCAATTATCTCTGCGTAAAGAAGGTTCGAGGGCTTTTAGCGAGCTCGTAGCCCACACAAATGGCTTTTTGTCCTCTATAAATTAGAGGTGATGGATGTTTTGCGTGGACGAGACAGACGATTCAGAACATCGAGTCTCATTCCTGATTGTCAATCCCAATTTCTGTCAAATCTATTTTTTTCCCAGCTGAGATAGTCGTAAAGTCAGAGCACTTCTTGATCTCTATCTGTATCATGAAGAAAAATCGCTAGGGCCCCAATCATCCAGTCACGTTTACACAGAAATTCATGCCATCATTTCTAACCCCATCAGTTGATGTTGGACAGCTGCATGAGACGCTCTCGTTCTGGGGTCGTTGTCTTTTTGTTTTTCTTTGATTAATTTTATTTTTTTTTGCTTTTGTTTTGTTTTCTTTAGCATGTCTGGCTGTTTTTGTTCATTTTGGTTTGGTTTTGCTTTTTGTTTCTCCGTCGTTCTGTTTTTGTTACCTTTCTAATGGGTTTCTCATCTGTTTCATGGCTACGACGTTCCTGTTGTCTCGCCTCATCTTGTGCCGCATGATTTGTCGGTGTTGGTCAAAATTTCTTTTTTTTTTTTTTTTTTTTTTTTGGGCTTCAAATTTGACATTCCCATTTTTGGTCAAAAAAAAAAAAACTGGCAACAAAATCTTTTCTTGCCATCCAAAACAAGCAAGTAATATTAAGAAAGTTGTGTAAAAGAATGGTAACTACTATCCTCTTTTTTCCTTTCGCCCCTCCCCCGCCGTTCTGCATAAGCTAATATTGAAATGCAGATGGCATAAAAAGAATTTTATTGCCACAAAAAAAAAAAAAAAAAAAAAATCATCTCTCAGTCAGTCATTTGTGGCATGTTAGAGTGTATGGTAGCTTCTCAGCTAGAACCATCCTCCGGAGAACTTTCCGTCGTCATGGTTTACTGCATGGCTCCGTGTCGTCTGCTCCACACGCCATCCACACTAACCCCACTGGCTTGACGTATATGACTCCATTTTGTTTTCAGTTTCATCGCCATTCTTAATTTTAAGGATTGCGGTTGCAATGATTGCTGCTGCATCGTCTCTGTGTGTAGACTTTCTGTCCGTCCACATGTCCGTGTCTGAAAGTGTCCTTGTGTCACGTGATTCTGTTCTCTGTTTGTAAAACTGTTGGAATTTTTTCCCCCTTTTCCTTCAATTTCTCCTTCAGGAATTCCATAAGAGGACTCTTAAATTTCCGTTCATGATGCATAAACATGGTAGCTAGCAGAGCTGAGGTTTCGTTTTATTTTCACTTCCATGTTAAATAACTGTAAAAAGACACGCCCGTATATTTTACAAATCTGGATATTTTTCATAACACATTCTCACCAGATCAGTTGAAGGACAAGACGTTTTTTGGTTGTTGTTTTCTGCAGTCAGAATGTTAGGATTCTACACACCTGGCAGAAATTTACAGTCATTAAACACACATCTCAAAATGCAAATGAAGCTGATTAAATGTATTTTAAGATTTCTGTACAGCACATTTAATTTTTTATGGTTTAGAATCAAAACAGGAAATTGCCATTTTATTGCAAGATAAAACAGTTCTATAGGAATTCGTCTTTAATCCTTATTATTCTTTAATAATAAGAGAACAAACACAACACGCTGAAGACATAATCTTTGAAAATGAAATTCAAATATATACAGAACTCAGAGACTTAGTGGTCAAAGTACAACAAAAATAGAAATTAGCAAAAGTGTGAGTCAAGTCAAACAAATAGAAATGTAGTTGGAAAAAGATATATACTGTAGTATATCACTTAAGATAAAACACAGATTTAAAAGTAATCATTTACTTTTTTGTCAAGAATCAAAAAATCAAGAAGTTATTTTTAAAAATATAATGAATTGATTTTTTTATTGTTATGTTAACAAATGTAAAGAAAATTGAAATAATCCAGAGTATTAATAAAATTTTAATAAAATCACATTTCATAGAGTCATATTTATTATGTGAAAGAAAGAAAGAAAGAAAGAAAGAAAGAAAGAAAGAAAGAAAGAAAGAATTGACTGACTCAATAAATCCACTGCAGCACCAGAAAAGTTTTCCATAATGATGAAGATCAGCAGTAAGTCTTACAGGATTTGGGATCTTTAAACAACCCATTTTGCTAGTAGCTACACAATGAATCATTCAGTTGCATATCAGAGCTGTCTCGCTTCATTGTAGAAAGGCAGTGTTTGCCGCTCTTGGAAACATTACGATGACGCTAACCCACGGCACGAGTGCATAGCCAGTCTCTCCCGGTCATTGTGGGATGTAAGGATGTCATCGGCATAGCTATCCCCCCTCAAGGTCTCTGCGCTCCTCTTTCAAATGAGTAAACTTTGCCAAACTTGCCATTTCACGCATAGCTAAGTGCGCAATGCCTCCAGCAGGGTGATGTCCGATGTTATGGCCGGTTTCGTTTTTCTTCAGAATCTCTCCAAAGGAACTTGTGAAGATGCCCTCCACGCTCTTCCAGCCAGACAGAGTTGTACTACAGTATCTCACATGAGTACAATAGTTACAGTACAATACAGCAGTTTGTTAATCGTAACTGTTCATCAGAAAAACAAAAGCAATGGTGAGATCTGAACTTTTTTGTTTGGATTTGTGTCTCAATTTTTTTTTACAATTTTAAAATTTTTGTATACATAAATATTCCAACAGTATCCCAATTAAAATCGAATTCATGGGTGAGTTTTCAATCAATGCCTTTTTTTTTTTTTATGTTATCTTGTTCCCGTCTCACCCCACAGAGCAGGCATAACTGCAAACACCTCTTCATTCTCATCCTACTGAGAATGCCTTCCCTTTGAACAAGACCAAAGACGCAATTAGTAAAAACTCCCCAGAGTGTTAATTATCAGGCCGAGCGGTTCTGCGGAACAGCTAATAGAGAGCGCTGTGATCAGTTTAGCCTCCTGCTAATTTACTTTCCGATCACAATAAACACGGGGCGAAAAAAGCTCGCTCAAGGTCACCCGTCCACCAAACTGCTGAATCTTTCAGCACCAGCTTTTCTCTCTCTCTCTCTCTCTCTCTCTCTCTCTCTCTCTCTCTCACTTTCAGTGCTGCTGGACTTATTTAAAGATTTTCTAAAACATGATCAAAGCGCTTCACAACCAGGGCAGAACGCAATCCAAGGACAAAGATGGTAGTGATGATATTAAAGCTACAGGAATTTAGCAACGGGGTGAAAACCGTTTCTGTAAAATCTCAGTGAAAAGAGTCGCAGAAGTGTTGCCTTCACTGGATAGATGGGAAGGTCGACTTATTTACACTAATAAGACTAAGACAAAGAAGAAGAAGCAGAAGAAGAGGCATGAAAGTCACAGAATCAAACATGACCTTTAAAAAAATATTTCATTTTAAATTATTTTTATTTCACTTAACCTTGTGCAATTGTTAAAATATGAAAACATTAATTCATAAACAAAAACTGGAAGTACATGTTACAGTTACGTTTTTTTAGTGTAACGTTTAAAAATTAATATAAACTAAAAATAATCCCAAAAAATAACAATAAAAGTATCCATTATTGTCATGATAAATAATCCACCTTTCAGAAATAAGATGAAATTTAATTGAATAAATGATTACACTTTTTACACTATTCTAAAACGAATTAATTCAAATGCTGGCGAATATGTAATGTTTAGCGTGTTGAATATATTAAACTTTCCTCTTATAGTTATAACAATCCTTGACTTCCCTCACTTTGAACACCAGATGGCGTGATTTGGTAAACTCCTCAAAGTTTGATACTTTCCCCCCTGAGTTGTCACTTTCCTCCAGATGTTTCCTTACACACACTGAGAAGTTTCTTTTGATGTGAGTGGGTTTGCCCCATGCTGATCGCAGGAACGATGGCGGAGACAGAAGAGAGCGTGTTGTTCGGCTCCATCCTGCGCAGGAGTGCTCGTGCTTATCACGTGCCAGCAGGTGGCTGTTTAACAGCGGCGGTTCTGCTTAATTTACCCGAGTGTAGTGCAGCCACTGATAAGATTTAGCACCAAGATACACACCTGATGCAAGGAGCAGGAAATGCACCCAGAGAACTGTTAGAACGTAGAGAAATATTTAATATGCCACTTGATCTTCTTGTATAAATGATGAAAAATAACTTGTATATAATATCAAAATGTATTTGATCATTTATATGTTGTTGTGAAACAATGCAATAACTTCACTTTGGGTGTTACATTCTGTAATTAGTTGAAGTTACAATGGAGTCATTTGTTTGTAAGTAAGTAATAGTTTAGCAATAGTATACGATGGAATTCTTAATTTCAAGTAGTGTCTCTCGATGTTGTAGCACACAAGTATGAAACGTTGGCAACAAATTTGAAGGTTAACTGTTACAAATCACAACTTTTTTATTTATTTCGACTTACTGTAGAATATACTGTAAGGTATCTATAATTGAGGTTGGTGTCAAAATTCTAACTAAAGATATCCTCAAAAATTTTGAAGATATTTAAAACATTTTGCAAGTACAAATTCACATAAGTACATAAGTATCAAATAGCTAATGTACAGTTGGAGGATATCTGAATTTATATTATAGGTCAACATTTGTGATGTGAATTTCTACTAGTAAAAAGTATATTGTTGATCTGAGCAACATGAATTTTATATACAATAGGTCTGACACAGAGGTGTAAATTTTGCCTAGTTAAAATGTAATTTATACTAATAAAAAAGAAGTGTTAGTATTAAAAATTAGTAACGAGTTAACTTAATTCAGACTATGACTTTGGCTTCTAAATTACTTAAAAGCTAATAATAATAAAATATTAATATAAGCTCCAGCAACAAACAATACAGTACAACAGCACAAAATAATGTAAACAAAGTGCACAACAGTTTTTGTTGTGCACCAGACAGATGTACTGTACATTATACACGATGATATAGCATTATGAAGACCAAAGAGCTTACAGAACAATTCTATAACACAAACAAATGTGTTGTAAATCTAAATGTCCACAGAGCAAAATTAAATCCATCAGAATGCTAAGAGTAAGTATGATCTCTCAGGATACTTCCACCACCATGCTTCACTGTATGTGCTGCAGATTCACAAAGTCTATTTCAGCTTCAGGTTATGACAGTACTAGATGTTCAAGGGTGGTGAATACTTATTGTTGAAACGTTCTCAAGTTCACTGTAAAAGTAAGTTTTTAAAAATAAAAAAAAAGGTTTTAAGGGGCTAAACCTGCCATGGTAACGTTTCATAGAATATGTAGTTGCGATAAAGCTGTTAGCAAGCTAAATGCTGTTGGTGTATTATCAGTAAAGGAGTGTATAAAGGTTTGTAGTATTTTTTCCCTTCAGTTTGCATAAAAAATATATTACTAGAACACTACTGGATTCTGAATTGTGATCGATCAGGATGGTTGAATAATTTTCTTTAACAGCAGCTCCGACAGTAGTGCAGAAGATTTATTTATTAATGCGCTGGTTTGGAAATGTTTCTCACATAAACAGAGTAACAAAAGTTATCAAATCATTGAAAATCATTAAAAGTTGCACAGATATTTCACAACATTTAATTACAATAACTTATTCAATTATTATATAATGATTACATGTATTTGCAAGTAGATTTTAATTTTTAAAAAGCATCCTATGTTATTCTTTACTAAATAAAAATAGTTGGAAAGTAGATTTTGTAGAAGAAGATGAGCTGAAGGAATTTTTTCAGTTTAGCCACAGTTTAAAGCCTATTTCTTTATGTATCACTTAATACATTTTACAGATCCGTCGATTTTTTTAAGTCTTCAGGCCTCTTGTGGAATTCTGGAATTTTATCTAATGTACAGATTTCTTTTGAACCAAAGTCTGTGGGTGTGGAGAACAGTCTCGCTCTCACCTCACCTCAATTAGCAATTAGAAAATCCGGGAAAAAAAATTAATAAATAAAAGGTCCACAATGAACTTGAATTTGGATTTTTAATAGAAGCCATAAAAATGGCGAACGCTGTGCCGGAGCGGCTCGGTCACCCACAGGCCTCGGTTACACCGGCTCGCCTGAGCCTGAACCTCTCTCTCTCTGTGTTTAATGTCGTACCTGAACGCAGCTTGCTCTGTCGTTTGTCTACTCTCCCTAAATGCAACTTACTTTAAGCATGCATCAACGACATCCTGCAGTACAAAATTAACCCATTTTCAGCCCAATTTTCCTCTCTCTTTGACGTACATCCAGACTGCACGCCTGTTTACGTGTTTAAGACTAACAACGACAGATAGATTTTGTCTCTCGGGTCACGTGACAGAGGCGGCGGTCGGTTGCGCGCTGGCGTAATCGGCTGTCCGGCTCTCGACTGTGTCCGTTTTTTTAATAGTTTGTGCATCTGGTTGTAGTGTGTGAAAGTGAAAGTTTAAATTGCTTTGCTTTTTTTTTTTTTGTCTGTTTTTTACACATAAAACAAATTATGTGTTTTTCTTTTTTTTTAAATAGCAGTGTTTCAAACTTAAGAAAGATGTAAACACGAAATTAGAAATTAGATTCTTTTGTTTGTTTGTTTGTTTTTTTAGATTTGGAACTACTTCATCGAATACCCTATGTGCATATATATTTTTAAATAATAATAATAATAGCAATTTTACAATGAATTTTAAACAAACATTAAACAGTAAAATTTCAATTGCAATTACATTTTGAAAAAAATTTAATAGATTTTTTTTTATCAAATAAATGATCAATTCAGCACATATGATTGTCGGTGAAAATGTTCCACATCTCAGTGTTGTTTTTCTTCAAATTCTGCTAGTGATCTTGATAAACAATTGACTTTTGAACTGTTTTTTTTTTTCCTTTTCTTTTTTTCTTTTCAAAACTGCATGGCGAAGAAGTTGCAGTTTAGGGTTTGTCAGATTGTCAGTGTTAGAGTTTTGTTCTTTTTTTCGTAGATGGGCATGTATATGCTCATTGTTTGTATATCCCCATCCCTTCCTTACAGCCAAAAGCTCTAATGCCGCCCGACCGCTTCGTACTGCCTTTACATGGACATGGCAACTGACTTACACAATCACCCCCATCATTATCATCTCCTACGTAGTATGTTCATAGGTCCAGAACCTCCCTCACCTTCCTCCTCCTCTTCCTCTTCCTCCTTCTCTTCCTCCTTCCTTCCCCTTAGCTATGGCAAAATATGTACAGTCATCCATCCATTCAGAATTTACGATTATGAAATCAATCCAAGCAAAAAGTTTAATTACTAGAATGTAGATATTTATTGAAAAAAAAATGCTATATATATTATAAATATATCTATCTCTCGAATCCAAGGCTCAAATATGTACAGATTTTTTTGTATTTTAACAAAGAAAAAAAACAAAACAGAATAATGGTGAAGTTTATTTTTCATGTTATGTGGTGTGGATGTATGTGTTGTTGCCTCCCTGTATACTCATGTCTGAAGATTATATTTATCAAGAAATACAGTGGCTAGTAAATTTTCTTTTCACAAGAGAGAGAAAAAAAACTAAACAAAACACTTGTCCAAGGACATTCTTACACAACTTTCTTTTGTGCATTTTTTCTTCATGCCAAAATCATGCGGGCAATTTGTTGATGTAAGTTAACAAAAATCTGGTATGCTTATTTTTCCCTTGAAATATTAATTTTGTGTTTATTTAAAAGCCTTTTTTTTCTTTTGTGCAATACAATGTTCTTATTGATTTACATTGTGCTTGTCTGTGAATAGTAATATTGCTAAACTAGTTGCTTTTTTTTAAATATATATAATTTTTTATTTTATTTATGTTTTTGCCTTTTAATTCTGGAACTGCAGTTAAGCAAGTGGATTTTTGTTTGTTTTTGTTTTTCGTTTGTTTGTTTGTTTTTCTTTTTAAATAATTCTTACTGGATGAATATTTGAATATTTGCTATTTATTGCTAGTTAATTCTGAAACTGCTTTTAAGCAAACTGTCTTATTTGATTTGATTTGATTTGATTTGATTTGATTTGATTTAATTTGATGTAATTAGATTTTCCAAGTTAAATTTTATTTTAATTTCTTTTCATGCTGCGTATTTGCAAACCTGAATGGCAGGACTCTCTCTCTCTCTCTCTCTCTCTCTCTAAAAAAACATGCAGTAGAAATAAATTTTAGCTTTTTATGAATATTTTTCTATTTTTATAGAAAATATATAATTCTATAAATAATTCAGAAAATGTTAAATATTTGGCGAAAAACCTTAAATGATTATACACTGGGAAATAATTTATTACAATATCAATATCAGCTTATTATATCGCACAACCATAAACTATATCTCATTTCTGTTCCTTATCTCTCCATGAATAAATATAAGATTTACTACGTATCGATGCTTAGCAGCGGATTTGCATTTCTAATTAATGATGCGTTTATAAAGCCGTACCTCTGCTCTCGTGTTTATTCATCTATTTGTTTCCTGCGTGCACGTGTTTGCATCTCGCAGCAGCTAGAAACATGCAGGTTGTGTTCGGGAGAAGAAACGCTGGCGGTGTGATGTGTACAAGGAGCTAATTAATCCCCCGTTAACTCGGCAAAGCAGCTTGTTCGTCCACCGCACAGCGAAAACGTTTCATGTTAATCAGCTTTTCGCTCAGATCAGATTTTCATTAGATGATAAAGTCTTAACGGCAGACGGCTAAGTCTTTGTGACAGTGTTTAAAACATAAAGAAGAAAGCCGTATCTGGAGAAATTTAAAACATGGTTTAGGTTTCCAGCTGGCTCGGTGTGTGCTCCTCAAAGGACCGCTTTTTTTTTTTTTGGCAGCAGATTAATTTTTGTAATCAGAAAAGATTTCTCAAACGCAGATCTGTATTCCGGCGAGTGTTCAGAGATTGCGCAAATTTAATTTAGCAAGAGTTTAGCAAGGTGGATAAAAACACTTTTCCAAGTATACAACGGATCAGGATTTATAGCGCGATGCTAGAGCATTAAAGACAGTAGCTTGATTTGTTTAAGACGAATGAGTGCACTTTTAAATGATGGAATATCATGAGGAAGCACTAGCTATTCGGATAACACTGAGAAAAATGAAAACAATGATATCACGATACAGAAACAGTTGACATGAACATGAAATGACATTTTCCCATAGGAAATAATGTAAATGCAGATCCAAAAAGATTACAAATATAACCAATTTCCTACAATATAATCATGTTTTTTAATATTAAAACAATCAAGACATGTAAATGAAGTAAAATATGAAATAAATAGATATTAAATCTAACATTAATTTATGATTCCCCTTGTCACCGCCTGCTTTAAAACCCAAACTGAAAGTGGCTCAGTTTTCTTCTTGCTACTGTCATTGAACACTTTCTTGAAAACCTAGTGCTATGTCTTTGATAAATCTTGCAAAAATGTAAACCTACTTAACTTGGCTTTCCAATGACGCAAATACGTTTTGAATGTCTTCCGGCGTACATGCAACTTTCGGTTTGTTGCTCATATGCCAAAAATGGTTCATTATGGAAATGCAAATTACTTGCAAAATTTCATTTTTGCAAAGTTTGTGAAGTGGGGCGTTCATATCCTACTGTATTTAAATTTAGAAGCTCATATTATATGATACTTTTTACAAATGATAGACTAAGTTCTTGTAAGTTAAAAAAAGGTAGTATGAGGCAGTCTATATACAGTACAGACCAAAAGTTTGAACACACCTTCTCATTCAAAGAGGTTGAATTTGTATTATGGCAAGAAAAAAGCAGCTAAGTAAAGAAAAACGAGTTTCCATCATTACTTTAAGAAATGGAGGTCAGTCAGTCCGAAAAATTGGGAAAACTTTGAAACTACAAAGAAACTGGCCCACATGCGGACCGCCCCAGGAAAGGAAGACCGAGAGTCACCTCTGCTGCGGAGGATAAGTTCATCCGAGTCACCAGCCTCAGAAATCGCAGGTTAACAGCAGCTCAGATCAGAGAGCAGGTCAATGCCACACAGAGTTCTAGCAGCAGACACGTCTCCAGAACAACTGTTAAGAGGAGACTGTGTGAATCAGGCCTTCATGGTAGAAGATCTGCTAGGAAACCACTGCTAAGGACAGGCAACAAGCAGAAGAGACGCGTTTGGGAAAGCAATAAAGAACACAAGAAAGAAAACTCTTTGAATGAGAAGGTGTGTCCAAACTTTTGGTCTGTACTGTATATATACAGTGGAACCTTGGATTACGAGCATAATTAGTTCCAGAAGCAGGCTCGTATTCCAAAACACTTATAAACCAAATTATTCGTTCCATAACCCAAAAAAAATAAATACATAAAAATAATTAATACAAAATATAAAGTAAAAATAATTTAATTTATGCACGCAGGCGCTGTGTGTGTATGTGTGTGTGTAATGTGCGTGCGCACACACATTAACGGAAAGACTGTTTTATCAGAAAAAAGCAAGGAACATCGCTAATGACACTCGCGTGAGCGCATACTAACGGAATCACTGCTGTAAAGTAAAAAAAAAACATTTATTGCAAATGGATCTCCACTTTACCTTTGAAAAGAATCGCGACAGAGCAGAGTTTCTGTGTAGAGTAGAGAATGTGTGTCTGTATGTGTATGTGTGTGAGTGAAGCGGGGGGAGGGGGGGGTGTAAAGGCGAGAGAGAGAGAGAGAGTGTGTGTGTGTGTGTTGGTGTCAAATTATGCGCGCACACACACACAAAGGAGACACGCTGAAACAGAGAGGGTGATGTTGATTATACCAGTAAGAGACGAGCACTAAGACCCAGCAGGGGAGACGATTACCCACAATTCTGCTGCGCAAGAGAGAGAAAAACCATTAGCTCAGTTGTGATCACGTGATGCTTGGTGGCAAAATAAGAAGCGCATGTGTGATACATGATACTTGGTACTCGTAATCCAAGACTTGCTCGTTTTTGAAGTCAAAATTTATTAAAAATCCTTGCTCGTCTTGTGGAACACTCGCAATCCGAGGTTCCACTGTGTGTGTGTGTGTGTGTGTGTATGTTTTTTTTTTTCAGATGGCAAAAAAAATTATCCTATAAACTGTTCCTGGATTTACATTGTAGAAAATATCTAATTTACTAAAATCGTTCACATGATGCATGAACGTCAAACGTTTTTTAGAAATGTGCATCTTTTAGCTGATGTTCTGAGAATTCACAGTAATGTGAAAAAGTGAATTCTTCAGCGGAATGTGTTTAAACAGAACTCTGAGCTCTGAGCTCGGGGATCACTCAGCCATCGTCAGGGTTCTGAGATAGACCATGCCATTTGGGTTTCAGTACACGGGTGTGTAAAAGGCATGAGGCCCGGAGGGGCATCTGGGGAGCCAGACCGACCCTCAGTGAGATTACATCCAAATCCTGCAGGATCTCCTGAAGGCTCCCTCAAACACAGAGTTCTCCACTTTGTGTGTGAAGGAAGATATTTTGTCCTTGCCGATGTTCTATCTTGGTGGCAAAAAACTCTCATGGACAAATAACAAGAATGCGAATTTAACACAAAGATCAGCGTGAAAGGCAACTGTAAAGACGCTCCTATAACTAGTCCTCATAGCACACTATAACACCACTTACTTGACCGAATTCCTTTAGGACTGGTGCTTATAGAGTGTTATAATAATGTCAACAATTTATAAACGCACTTTAAACGTTGCTGTAATGCCTTTTCATGTCTAATTATAAGAGATGCGAGTCATGTTTTATCAAATATTCAATAACAGCGGTCTCTGGCTCTCTCATGAACACCTCTCAGGGCCCAAAGCTTAATTTATTTATTTGTTTGTTTATTTATTGACTTTTTATTTGTGTTTAAAATTTTGCTTTACGTCCAGTCGCTTCGTTTGAGTTTTCGTCTGGTATTTTATTTATTTTCCTTATTCTTGGTGTATTAAATTTTTTGTTTGTTTGTTTGTTTGTTTGTTTGTTTGTTTTTCCAAATGCCTCCTGATATAATCTGTTGTTTCTTCTCCATCCTAGGAGGTGAATTAGATCCCTTAGTACTCCCTCCTGTAGCTACACGTACACCCTTCATCCCTCCCCCCCCAACCCTCCGCCCCCCCCTCACCATTATTGAGACCACCAAAGAGTCCCTGTCCATGGCCACTGAGGCGGGCCTGCCCTGCTTGTCGGACCAAGGCAGCGATGATTGTGATGATGGTGATGATGATGATGATGATGATGTTGATGATGATGCTGATGATGATGATGACTTGGTGATATCTGGGTATGGCTCTGGGGAAGCATTTGACTCTAACCTGCCCCCTACCGATGATGAAGATGTTTACACCACCTTCTCCTTGGTCACAGATAAGACCTTATCCACGTCGGCCTTTGAAGGTGGCTACAAAGCTCACGCGCCTAAGTGGGAAGCCAAGGACTTTAGACCTAACAAAGCCTCCGAGCACGGTAGGACTACTACTACCGCGTCCTTTCCCCCAAATCCGAGCCGCTCCAGCACCACCACCACCACCACCGCCGCCGCCGCAGCGCCGCCCAAATGGCCTGCGGGCAAAATGAATAACCGAGAGCTTAAACCCCAACCCGACATAGTCTTGCGTCCATTGCCCACTTCCTATGACGTAGACCGCAAAAAGCCGAAGAGCCCGTTAATAACCTCCCCCATGTTCCGTAATGTACCCACAGCGATCCCCACGGAGCCGGGCGTCAGGCGCGTTCCCGGGGCCTCCGAGGTCGTCCGGGAATCTAGCAGCACCACTGGAATGGTCGTCGGGATAGTTGCTGCTGCCGCTTTGTGCATCCTCATCCTCCTGTACGCCATGTATAAGTACAGAAACAGGGACGAGGGGTCGTACCAAGTGGACGAGAGCCGCAATTACATAACCAACTCAGCGCAGAGCAACGGTGCGGTCATGAAGGACAAGCAGCACGGCTCGAAAGGCAGCAACAAGAAACAGAAAAACAAGGACAAGGAATATTACGTGTGAGACTGCGCGACTGTGAAACGGGTGACGCCAAGGCGTATCAGGAGCAGCGCTGACAGAAAGAGAGAGAGAGAACGAGAAAGAGAGAGATCTTCATTTTGGCACTGTGCTGAGGCACTGAGCTCTCACACCAACTGTAATATAAAGCACACTATTGTGTAAGCATACCACGATGGTAAATAGCGACATTAGTGACCTTTATTCTTCGATCCGGTCGACGCCGTTATCAGTGTAGAATACTTCACAGCTACATCATTATACTAAAAAAAGTGACTTTTAAAAAGGTATGTGATCCTTGGCATTTTTTTAATACTGTAAAAAAAAAAAACAAGAAAAAATCAGAATGAGAGAGAGAGAGAGCGAGAGAGGAGAATATTGTTCTGGAAAGTACAAGCATGTGAGTGACACACGGTGTTATAAGAGATGGACAAAATATATAGATATATATATATATATATATATAGATACACATTGTGTGTGAGAATGAGACAGAAGGACTCTTGCCAAAAAATCTATCTATAAATACCTATGAAAGATTTGTATTGTTTATACATTATATGTGGTGTCAATTATTTATTTATTTTTTTTGCTCTCTGCAAAAAAAAAAAGAGAAAAAAAAAAAGAAAAAAAATCACTGTAGTAAATGAAATCAGACGAGCGAGGACGGCTCACCGGCTCTCTCGTGGCACTGTTAAACAAACCTCGACCAAATGATTCGGATTTTACAACCGACTGTGACGTTTGAGGAAGAAAAGAAAAAAAAAACGAAGAAGAAGAAGAATTTGTGAATTTGAGCGAAGTGGTGCATTTTATCTTTGTCTCAGTAAAGCGACTGATTGTAATGCATGCCATCTTTACACTACGATGTATGACGTTCAGCCGAGGTTGAACAGATCTGCCAGGCCAGTCGATCCATCAGACACAACTTTTCCTATTTGTTTGTTTATTTATTTGTTTGTTTATTTAAAACTTTCTTTGATCCTCACCTCTGAACGTGACGCTGCCGCCGCCGCCGCCGCCGCCGCCACTGGATGTCACGTTTCCTCCGCAGCTGGCGCCGGCTTTGACCTTTTTTGCGATCATGATGTATGTTGGTCCACTTCCTCTTGTTCTCTTTTTTATGAAAAAGCTGTCTGGTGCACACTGGCACTCCTACTATAACGCTGTTAACGGATGTCTATACGGAAAAATAAATCTAACGTGAAAAGTGTGAATTCTATCTGTTGTCACAGTCGACTGAAAAAAAAAAAAGAATAAAATAAAAGAAGTTTGTTTACATATTTTATTACATTATGATGATACAATAATAGCGGTTGTACTTTTTAGGTAGATTATATGTACATATTGAACTTGAGTTGTATTTTTTTTAGTAATTATTCTACTGTACAGAGAGATCGTATTGATCATCTTATTCCCTGTGCTTCATGAAGAAAAAAAAAAAAAAAAAACCTTTGACGTTAAACCTGAAGAAAGACTCTGAAGTCAGAAAAAAAAAAAAACGAACAACACAGTACACACGTATACACAAGTATTTTGTAATGGCAATCAGAGAATATTGTTAGATTAGAGGTCTAATCTTTCTGCCAGATGTTTCTAAGTCGCATGGATATTTGAATACTTGACGCTGTCAATCAAATACAAGACACACTTCTTTACCTGTACTGAGGTTTCCTTGTTATCAGTTGTTTTTAATTTTATTTAAAGAAAAAAATTTCAAAAAAGAA
Source organism: Clarias macrocephalus (assembly GCA_011419295.1). Classification (NCBI taxonomy): domain Eukaryota; kingdom Metazoa; phylum Chordata; class Actinopteri; order Siluriformes; family Clariidae; genus Clarias; species Clarias macrocephalus. The sequence goes on from JAAGKR010000161.1 coordinate 117,307, forward strand.
TCAACAGAATATGTAACAATAAAAACAGTCATATGGATGCAGATATGCAGTTCACACCTTCTACATCACGTCTGATTCTTATCGTCTCCGGGGGATTGGAGTGTGCAGAGGTGATCTTTAGGTTTGCTTTTATTATTGCACTGTATCCAGGTTCTCCTTGGGCTTTCTTTTTTACATGCTGCTTGGAGGCGTCGCCAGATCCAAAGGGGCGGAGCTTTGCTTCAAACTGGTTATTAAATTTCACTTTTAATAACTTTATGATGATTTATTCACTTCAATGTCCCCTTATTTATGACCAAATGCTATCTATACATATTCTATAAATATTATAAAGAATTATAGACATTTATATTGTGACATAATGCATTCGTAATCTATTATTATTTTTATTATTATTGACATTATTATTATCTGTTATGACTGTTTATACAGATTTATGGTCATGCACATCACCCTCATGCTTTATAGATTTTATTGGATTCCTGACTTTTGCCATGAAAGGAAACAAACATATAGTTTTTTACAATGATTAAAGATTTCAGTTCTATTACACTTACAATTAAAATAAATAAATAAATAAATAAATAAATAAATAAACACATCGCCTTTAAGTAAATAATTTATTTGTTAAAGTATTCTTTTCTGGATTGACAGCTTGTAACTTGGGAAGGAAGGAAGGAAAGAAAGAAAGCTGAAGATTAATGGAGCATTTTTCATACATTGCCATTGTTCTCATTTATTATCATTATTTTTTTTCTTATTTAATGTATTTCAGTTCAAGCCTTTTCAATTTTTTTGCTTTTCTTTGTTCGCAACCACACAAATATCAAAAGTCACTGAAAGAAAGTATCGATCCTTAATTCGTTCCACCGCACGTTTCAGGATTAATCTAAAACCTGACGATTCTTTCACACAGATTTTTCGCCACAGCGTTCACGTTGTTCGTTTTCTAAAAGCAGACCACACACACACACACACACACACACACACACACACAGAAAAAGCAAAAGTGTGAAATGTACGTTTTGAAAACGAACACCTTATTACATGGGTGGCTGACTTATTGAACCGCATCGACCGAACCCGGGCCGTTCTGCAAGCGAGGAGAAAGTTAATTAAAATTCAGCAAAGGCTTAAAATTCAATAATCCCTGCACAACTTTCAGATGAGCTCCGGTGATTAGGAGGATTCATTACAGCGCACATTCTCTTTGCGAAGACTAAAGGCGGAGACGTTGTCGGGACGGCTTAGATGGACAAAAAGGCGTCGTGCTGAGATTTTACTCGCCGTGTCATGCACGCGGCAGCTGGGCCACACGAGCAAACCCTGGGCTCGGCTGCTACGGAGGAGATTTAGCCGATTGCGCTCGTCTTCTTTATCGCAAGGCTTTTACTAGCATCGCTCAACTATAGTCTCGTGCACGTTTTATTTCTCTTTATTTTATACTGTATTTTCATAAATACAGAAAAAAAAACCTTTTTCTTCCATATGGTCTACTATTTGTTTATTGTATCAACTGTTAGTTTTTTTCCTGCAGTTGCAGAAATTCTCGACAGCGCCACCTGCAGCTCTGGACCCTATACACGGAACAAAAACATACTTAAAACTAAAACTACTTAAAAATTTTTAACTAAAACTGAGCGTATTGGTCTTCAGGCAGCGGACTTATTTATTTATAAGAACCAATGAAAATTACGAGAAATGTATGAATGCAGGACAGCGTTCGAGTAAAACGAATGTTTGTGTCAGTTTCATTTGCACTTTAATTGACATTAAATTAACTTAAATGATGAGTCAGCCATGCTAATTTCATCTAATTGAGTAAATATCTACTCCGTGTGTGTGTGTGTGTGTGTGTGTGTGTGTGTGTGTGTGTGTGTGTGTGTGTGTGTGTGTGTGTGTGTGTGCTGGTGTTCGTACACAGCCCTGGCTCTGTAAAAGGGGAAACTCACAACACTACTCCAGCCAATCAGCAACAAGGGGGCGTGTTTGTGCTCGATGACATTTTCTATTATTGTTGCTGGTTAGTTTAGGTGTTGGTGTTGAAATGCTCGCGCATGAAAACGACTCACTATTAGTTTCTGATTTCTAATTCAGACTCATCACAGGCTTTCACTACATGCAGGTAATTTGCATCATCTGAACGATGAGCTCAGGCAGCGAAGCAGCTGCGGAACCAGACTCTGAATCCACATAACTTTCCTCTCCTTAATACTGATGTAACCTTTGGACTGAGGACTGAAATATCGCCCTGAGTATTGTGCAACGTCCATGTCCAACATCAGCGTTTAATCACGCCGCTTTCACAGTGTACAGGGTTATCGTTAATATATGTATTTTATTAAGTGAAAGCGTGAGACTGTCTGGATGGAGTCTGACCGGTGTTTGATGTATGTGCTCTAATTCCAGCAGGTTATAGTCTGCTATTAACTGTTTATGTCCTTCATTCGATACACGAGGAACTCAGACGATCAGGACCAGTTTCTAATACTCATGTTTGCTTTATGTATAATACATATACAGTACATAACCCACATCTAAGAGAAAACTGATTTGAATGAATGCGCCATTATGATTTTTATTTAGCATTTAGCATATTTAACTGGAGTCTACAGTTTTGTAACAGAGGTGAATTTTTCCATCATTTTTTTTTTTTTTTTGCATTTTTTGTGGTTTCTTTGAGGTTTTTTTTTTTTTTTTCATTTTATTCAAGAAAAAGAAAAAATGAGAGACTGGTGAAGGAACGATTGCTTGTAGCTGCTGTAACATAAGTGAGAGGAACTTGGTCCAAGGTTTAAAGAATACAGTATCTTTTCAAACTGATAAAACGTACTATGCATCGTTTTTTAGTTGAAAAATATCCCATAGTGCTTACGTACATTATTTTATTTTGAGAACATTCTGTATATGAAAATAATCGAGTTCTGCGTAGTAATATTAAATCTGCCTCGTCCCATCAAACTTGCTCGTTGAGTATTTTACAGTAACATCACACCTGAACATTACATTCTGGAGCCTATCCCAGGGGCCTCATGGCAAAAAGCGGGGTACACTCTGGACGAGGTGCCAGATAAAGCACATGGCATACAAGCACACGCTATGGGCAGTTTTGAAACACCACTCAGCCTACTCTGTATGTTTGTGGACCGTTAGAGGAAACTGGGGGAAACACACCAAGCGCAGGGAGAAAATGCAAACCGCATGCACACAGACCCAAGGCACGAATCGAACCCTTGACCATGAAGGTGCGCGGCCACAGGTCATACTGCTGCCAGAAACACATTTCTGCAAATTGAATACTTGCCCGTTCATGCCCAAATTTTGGATGGCACAAGCCACATATTGGAAGCATTGGTATATTTTTTGTCTTTTTTGTCTGCCATGACATGATTAAAGACAGGAACAAACTCACTTTATAGACATTTTGTTTCATCCATTCGTTTAAAACATAAATCAGCATGTTTCTCTAGTGTACGAGGAATGAAACGCTTAACCATGTGCTCAGAAAAATAAACAATATCAAACAATATCAAGGTGTTATCATTGATTATTTTCCCAAAACAGCACACCTCGAGAGAAATCTTCAATCGTAGAGATTGATTCCGTTCTGTCTCATGTCCTTGTTGTTTCAACTTTCAAATCATTTGCATACCCGAGGTGTTAGTGTTAGTTTACTGTATTCCCAGCTCGGCGTGTTCCTATCAGCCTCACGCTGACCTTTGGGCTCTGTATAAATTAGATCTCACACTCGATGTATCACCAGTCAGGAGGAACCCGAAGATCTCGCTGCCGTGACCTTTCCTCAAATGAAACGTCACGATTCTGTTCTCATTTTTTCCCCTCTGCACTGAAAAAAGAAGCTTGAAACAAAATGTAAGAAGAACATCTCACAAGTAATCCAGGGTAATTATGATGGCAGAACAAGCGCGCGGTGCGTGAGGTCATGAGGTCAGAGTCGCTGTCCAGCTTCATCTCAGCTGGAAGCCCTGGCACCATGACCCTGCGCCTGGGTTGTTATCAATCGGTGATTTCTCTCGTGGTAATGAAGACCCGAGTGCAAGCTGCACAGCAGGACCGTGAACAAGGCTGCTTCACAATGCCATTTTTTTAAGGACTTTGTGCTTCTGAGGATTTTCTTCTGAGAAAAAATGAGGTTGAACACAGAGGTTCTGATTTCCAGAACATAAAAATATGATTGGTTTTAAAATGAACATGCATGAAAAAACAAAACAAAGCCGAAGCCTGGATAGTTTGTTTATTCATTTATTTATTTATTTATTTATTTAAAGATGGTAAAAAAAAAAAAAAAAAGGCAAAAAATGTCAAATAAAATAAAATGTAAAAAAAAAAAAAAAAAAAAAGTTTTTCAGACACAGGTTTGGAATCAATGTAAAAAGATGTTATAGGTGGTGTGTATAAATGAATGCGAATAACAGGCAGGTATTACAATCACTGGCCACTTTATTAGGTACGCCTTGGCCCATCTGCTTCATGTGTTGCAAAATATTGTTCAGCATTTTTTCATTTAACAAAGTATTATTTAAGTAACTGTTGCCTTTCTCTCGGCTCAAAACAGCCTGGCTATTCTCCACCAACTTCCAGCATCAAATACTGCTCACCGGAGATTTCCTCTTCTTCAGACCATTCTCTGTAAACCCTACAGGTTGTGTATAAAAGTCCCAGCAGGTTAGCATTTTCAAAAATACTCAGACTAGGGAGAAATGTACGTTTCTCTATGACTCACATTATAGCAGCTATAAGCAGACGTTCCCTCACCTCTCCACTGAAAAATAATAGTGATAAATAAATAAATTAAATTGATAAATAAGCATTATGTTCTAGCTTTAACTCACAGAAACTGGAGACTCCTTCCATACGTGAGTCCTAACATTTCCATACAGTATATTATCCGTTTAGGGTTAAAGAATAAAAATATTACACGGTCGCTCCGAGATTAATAAATGACCAACTTTTTTATTTCACTGGAAAGTGTTTGTTTATGTATGAATTGAGGATGTACAGTAGATAAAAATCTAACTAAGCACAATTTATTTGTTTTTGAAAGAGTCATATTGTCACTCTTACTAGCATCTCACAAATCACTTCAGGGCTGCTTTCTTAGCTGTTCTTCGATGTTCTGGAGACCATGACAGGAGCTGCTGTGGGAATCAAACAACATGGAATCAAACATTCAGCATCGCCACAAGGAATTTACATCCAAACGGTTTAAATTAAAATAGTCAAAAACTCATCTCATCTTTTTGTGCATTTGTTCACAAGCAAATCAATTTGCAATAGCATTAATTAATAAATAAACTGATCTAAAATGTTATATAAATTGTCAGCCTTTTGCTCCTCCTGTAGTTTGCCCCCTGGCCTCTAGAGGTCATTTGTGTTCCCCTTAGGCCAAGTTTTTCATTGTGTTGTCTCATTAGTTATTCAGATCACCTGTGTCTTGTTTCCCCCAGTATATTTAAGCCGTTCACTTTCTCCCCTCTTATTCACTTGGTTTTTGAGTCCCTCCTCTGTGTGTCCTGTTGTAAGTTCCTCAGTCTTTTTATGATTTGATTGTTCATTACCTGGTTGTTTTCTCCCCGTGTGGAGGCTTTAATTTAAGAGTTTATTATTTTGTCAATTATTTTATTCCTCTGAATGAGAAGAACTTTTGTTGATGACAAGCTGTGAACCCTTTTTTACATCTTTAAAAAATAAATCTATCTTGCCTGAGACTTTCTGCCTTGAGTGTGTTTCAGTTGGGTCCAACCCTATCCCCTCCGTGGCTCAGTGGTAAAATCCTCAACCCTCACCCCGGAGACCCGGGTTCAAGACCTGAGTCTGACAGAAAAACCAAGTCACTCATGGACCCAGAAACACTCG
>JAAGKR010000161.1:123203-148385 GCA_011419295.1 Clarias macrocephalus
CACTGGAAAGTGTTTGTTTATGTATGAATTGAGGATGTACAGTAGATAAAAATCTAACTAAGCACAATTTATTTGTTTTTGAAAGAGTCATATTGTCATGGCACTCTTACTAGCATCTCACAAATCACTTCAGAGCTGCTTTCTTAGCTGTTCTTCGATGTTCTGGAGACCATGACAGGAGCTGCTGTGGGAATCAAACAACATGGAATCAAACATTCAGCATCGCCACAAGGAATTTACATCCAAACGGTTTAAATTAAAATAGTCAAAAACTCATCTCATCTTTTTGTGCATTTGTTCACAAGCAAATCAATGTGGCTCAGTGGTAAAATCCTCAACCCTCACCCCGGAGACCCGGGTTCAAGACCTGAGTCTGACAATAAATATTAAGTGATAAATAGCCATTAGGCATTTTTTTATTACTTTTATTTTTAAAAAATTGAATTTTAATTATATTATATATCATTGTATAATTGCCATATATATATATATTGCTGCCTGAGATTTGTTTGTTTGTTTGTTTGTTTTACTTGAGATGTTTTAAAATATGTCTGTAATAATATCCTATTTTATAGATAGATAGATAGATAGATAGATAGATAGATAGATCGTTTTTTTTTTAGTTTTTTTAAAAAAAATTTTTGCACATTTTTCAACCAGTCATAACCATTTATTAGGTTTGGGGAAATCACTTTTTCACACAGGGCAAGGCAGGTTTGGACAGCTTTTCTTACATTAAAATAAATAAATTATATATTTTTATTTAAATGTTGTATTTTATTTTACATATATGCACTAATTATTAATATTTTTATTTAATTAATTAATTCTATCTATTTAATATATATACAGTATATGCATGCACCAGTCCATACTGTATACTGTAGGAGAACAAAAAAGAAAACGATTAGAGCACATAGTGCCCCCTAGGGTTAGTGTGTGTGTGTGTGTGTGTGTGTGTGTGTGTGTGTGTGTGTGTGTGTGTGTGTGTGTGTGTGTGTGTGTGTGTGTGTGTTGATCGAGGGCAGCAGGAATGCTGCTGATGGTGCCCAGCCAGACGAGGAGGAGGCGGAGGAGGAGGAGCAGCATGACTGGAGCGTTGCTTCTTTCCCCCATGTTGCTTTGTCTCAGCACAATGCTGCGGTTCTGCCAAACACTCCCCTGCACCGAGGAAGTGGAACGACACGTCGGTCACCCGATATTATTTCGGTAAACACAGCCTCCCTTATTATGGCTGGACATTACAGCAGCATTCCTGAGCTTTTGTTGTGTGTTTTTTCTTCTACAGGCCCTGAGGACATTGCTATGCAAAACACAATCAGATTGTTGTCAGACTCGGGTCTCCTTTCCATTGCTAACAACAGCATAAAAACACATGCTGATATTTAGGACTGGTAGACATATTGGGAGTCTACTGGTCGTACTAATACACTGGGGTCAGTGCAAATTTTCTAGAAGTCTTATAAGTGGTATAATTATAGTTACAAATCTTTAGGTCAATGAGGTCATTTCTAGTGTTCCTCTTTGCTATACATAACCATCCCAGACCTCCAACAGTCTCATCTCTTATTATGGTCAGTCACATTTTATCAGACACAGAATTAACCAATCAGAACTGTGTGTTTTTTTTCTTCCTTATGTTTCTGTTTGGGTATCTGGAGAAACCCCCTGTGAAGTAGTGGATGTTCCTGCAGAAGGAGCAAAAAAATAAATAAAATCCTACAGGGAAAATGATCCTCCATATGCCTTAACACATATTACCACTCCTCCAGCTGTCAATCATCCACCCAAAACACATAGTCATGTTTCAGTGTAATTGTGAATTATGTCCTATTTTATATGGTAATTAATATACTATATTTCTAGAAATTAATTTCCCAATTCTATGCCACTGTGAAACACAGCCTGAACACTAATAAGTGTATGTAGGACCCTAGAGAAAAAATTTTTTTTAAAAATGAATAAAAAAGTACTCAGTCAGAACTCCACACTAATAGCACCCCGGGGTATTTTATATTAACCTCAGGGTGTTATTAAAACCCATGGCGCTGCATACAGTACTATTTGCATTCCTGAGGGTGTTATTAATATATCTAGTTATGAAATAATAACAACTGAGAAGAATTACTAGTCATAGAATCCATGGTGAATATGTTATTAGAACATTGGGGTTGTATTGTTATATGGTTGTATGTTATGGCCCACATGTTTTGCACCACTGTAGGGTTAGGGGTAAAAGAATAGCTGCGGTAAGTAATCTAAACAGGTTCTAGTAAATATGCAACCATGAAGAGATATGAAATACTGTAGATCTCAAAGAACCACTGATGGCTATTTGTCATTTTGTATATATATATATATATATATATATATATAAAAATTCTCAAGATCAATGGTTGTGCCTCAAACAAATAAATAAATGAAATAGACATCTCAGGTGTCAGGAAATACTTGGTATAATATTCCAACGTCAGGCTTATTGATACACCCATGCATTGTTATAAATGATTTAGCTGTGATTTCAGGATGCTCACCTGTGTACTAATTTTTAATTTTATTTATTTTTTGCACATTTGCAATTTGCACCCAAAGAATGCTGTTTTTATTATTATTGCTATTAATATTATTATTATTATCTCCAAACTATTAAAGAATCTACTGCTTTAAAAATCAAAGATGAATTAATATACTGTGTAATAATATAATACAGTGGTACCTTAGTATATGAATTTAAGCTGTTCCGGAGGTGAGTTCTTAAGGCGAAATTTGTAAATGTGCATAATCCATTCCAGAAACCCAAAAATATTGCCAATTTCCACTGAAGGTGTCTCTCTTCTCTTCTTGCGTCCATCCTTGCTAACATTCTTGGGACCCGTGGTGCTTGGTCTTCACTAAATGTTGCACAAAATGCAAATAAAAAAAAAACACATAAAAATAGATATTAATAGATATGAATATCTATTAATATAGATAGATATTAATCAGCATATGCATTCTCCAGCGTTCAGTTCAGCTCTGTTTAGGTGCTCATATGCCGAAAATGCTTCATATGCAGAGGCAAATTTCTTGCAAAATTTTAGTTCAAAATATTAATATTCTCCTTATCATTCTCTTGCGGCCTGCCAATAATACTGGTCTTATTAATACTCTGGGCTTTTCATCATATACTGTACATCCTGAGAGTCTAATAAGACTCAGGTTGCTTATTAAATGTCACTGATTTTCACTAACAGTGAACATATGGAGTTTCTAATAAGGCGCTTGGTTCCGTATTAGAACTGTGAAGCTCTAATTAACATCCCTAATAGTCCCACTGACCCTTTTAGAAACTCCTAATGTCACACATTGGGGTCATCACTAATACTGGGCATGATTGCAGATTCGGGAGACAACTGAATGGCCGGCACAAATGCCTACTGATTATTCCCTTAACGACCCAAAATATGACCTTGATGTACCAGTGTACACTAGGATTCTAATGACCGCTTTGGTTCATAATAACACTGTGAGTCTAAATAGCATCCTGGAGCTGTAATAACAATTGTGTTATTACTCTATATAGCTATTACCCAATATGGAATATGAATAAAAACACCGTGTGGACCTCATAATGCCCCCTTGGTGGAAGCAATATGTTATGGGTTCTATTAACACTCTGGGGTCATAAGAGCTAATACGGTTTTATGATTTTAGAATTGCTAGAACTGTTAGGGTTAGGGCTTGAACATTCATTCTGGTTTGTAATAACATCTATAACATAACATAACTTCATAACCTACCCATTCTTAACATGTGTTGTGAGCTTTAAATATAAGAGAAGACAACATCCTAAGGCTTCTACCACCATCCGCCCTCCTCTGGGCCTTAACAATAAATACCCTGGGTTTTAGAAACACTATGAGGTTGTTAGAATATCATGGGGTACTATGGACATTGGGTATTAACAAAGCCCTATTTTTTAATATATCACTCACTTCATATTTATGTTACAGCGGCTTGCATCATCAGCACCTCTCATCACCCTGACAACCTCATGCCTGCTGTGGAGGTGGCATCATGTTAAGAGGTCCCATTATTCCCCTGGTTGTGCCTCTAAGTAAACGCAGCTTCACCTTGTCCTGACTTTCTTGCAGGAAGAGTTGTAGTTATATTAATCAAATGAGACACTTTAATTGCCCTCAGGTCAACACTTTCACCCCATTATGTCACTTCTGATGGCAATGTTTGACAACAATTTATGGGTTGCATGAAATTGGTATGAATAGTTACACAAACACAACTTATTTATTATATATATAAATAAATAAATAAATAAAAAGGGTTTTGCCTGTACGTTGGTCAGAACTTGCCGTTCCAGTGATATCTTTACGATGAAAAAATTTTCGCGCAAAACTGGCAGGACAGAATTTAATGAGACTTTTGAAGTACTTGGATATCTGCCTGCAATTTAACCAGCACCATAAATGAAATCGAAATGTGATTTACAGTTACTGTTTATGCTGGATGTAATAATAATCTACTTTAAAATAATAAGTTATTAATAAGCTACAGTATTTGCTCAATGTAAGCACACACCTGCAGCAATAGATATTAATCAGAAATGCTGAACTGAATATTTTTCCTGGAATTAGTTCATATTAAAAATAAAAAAAATAAAATAAAAAAAAAAGAGAAAGAAAGAAACGGTGGTAAAAGTGAATTTTAACACGCTGGAGTTCTTTTAAGACAAAACTTCATCTTTCTACAAAATTTTCCCATCAACAACAAATGTACTGGAAAAGTATAAAGGTTGTGAACATGTATGTATTTTGTGTGTATAGATTTGAACTAATTTAGATTTGAATTAATGACATGTAAAAAGAGTTTAAGTCAAGCATAACGTAATAAATCCATAATAAGCATGTATACTATGATAATAGTATAATAACAATATATTACTATAATATATGAATAATAATAATAGTAATATAATATAAATAAACATAATCTTTGATTAAACTGCGGAATTTCTAAATCAGTAGTGCCTGTTATACCAGAAAAGCACAACACAGCCATGCTTCTCAGCGGAAGTGTAAGGAGTGTCCTGGAAGCTGGAGGAGCGGAAAGTGGCCCTGAAGCGTAGGTGTCTCCGTCCCAGGCTCTAAGTAATGTTTATTATTACTGCATATCAATGCAACATAAATCTCCTACAATAAATCTGCCTCCGATTCAATAAAATTGTGTCAGCAAGTTTTAAGCTTTTAACCAAAGCCAATTGTCCTGCTTCGTCATTGCATTCAATCCGATGAGACGACTGGCTATCGAGTATGGACATGAACCCTGAACATCAGAAGAACACCTACTGTCTGGACAGGGGTAGTTAATTTTTTACTTTTTAGGGCAGCTTTAAGTATTTTGTTCTGTCTACATGATGCCAGCACATTGGACAACAGATATAAATCCACAGTTTCTGTGGCAGTTAATTACAGGGTCGGGTTGCTAGCGTGATTGCATCCGAGCACTTGGGGGTGAAGGACCTTACTCAATGGTCCGACAGTGGTTATCAGGCACTAACAGGGTTCGATCCAGGGACCTCCTGGTCTGCTGTCTAAAACCTTAACCACCGAGCCTTAAACCTTAACCACCGAGCCACCCCTCCCCCCCTTGACCCGCATGCCTCAAGCTTTGGAATAAATAACTAAATGTTATTTTATGGGATTTTAGTGCATACTACCTGGTCCATCCATAGGCCCAAGAATCACTTATTCATCATCAGTAAGCACTTTGTCCTCTTCTGGATCTGATTTCAGGATGCCACACAGTGTGTTTTGCCTGATTGCCTTACATAGAGGGTATAGCAATGCCAGCGGGTAGACTGGTGACAATAAATTTCCCCTTAATGTGACTTGTGTGCATGGTGTCCTGTAATGGAATGGCTCCAAAATCTGCATCTGATTACAGTTAAGTGCTTAATAAAAATATACTGAATAAATGATGCTTGTAACTGATTCCCTATAAACTTTTTTTTAACTTGCTTCTTAAAAGAGTTCTACTGTATTTGAGTATCAGACAGAAGTAGAAACTCATTACCGCTGTAGGGTTCTATATCAAAACCCTCAAAGGTTCTCCAAATGGAGAATTCAACCAACCAAAGTGTGAATGGCTTCACCTAAAGTTTCATGTCAGCAGCAGGTTCAGACCCTGCTTCTCAAGGTTCATCACAGCTTCACAATATGGCCGCCCTGGCCTTCATTACACATTAGACTACTACAGATTCCACGCTCTCTCACATATGCATGAATTGTAGGAAAAAAAAGGTTCCTCAAGGGTTCTTGGAAAGTTGCTTATTCTAGCTATGAACGTTGAAAACCTTTGTCTGCTTGATTCCTTGCACGGTGGGCCGTGGTGCACTGGGTGACCTGGTGCTTTTCTATGGTGGAGAACATTGACTTTGTTGGTGGGATTGAACTGGGACGGACTGGCCTTTGGTCCCCACAGGCGTAAAGAAGGTTTGGGTGCTCATGATCCTGTCACCAGTTTACTGCTGTATAAATGACAATCAATATTAATTTGTTAATGTTTTATGGTGTGTATGTTATGGGTGTTATTGTTAAAGTATATTAAAAAGAACACATTTATTTATACTTATATTTTATTCATGGCTCTGATTGGTGTTATTGTTCAGGCCTGAGGTACAGACTGATCCGGTTCGGTTAACTTGATAAATAGGAAGTTGCATCAGTAGTCTATCCCGAGTCTCTGTGTTCCCGGGAAGACGAGTGAAACACGTTCTGACTGCAGGAACATGGACTGCACTTCTCCAGCACCCTATTCACTGCAGTCTGTGAAGCTGAGATGTTTTCTTGAATACGGATTTTCCATGTTCCCTTCCAGAGCCAAAATTAGCTCATGGTACGGAGTTCGTGAGCAGTAGATCGTTATACAGGTGTAGAAAGGGAAATAATGATGGATGTCCAAAAGAATTCAATGCATAATGTGGGTCATGAATAAAGATCCAGCGGTACCTCGCATCTGAATTTAGAGGCATTCCAGAGGCTAGTTTTTGAGGCGAAATGTTGTATTGTAAAACGCATTTTCCCCTAGGAAATAATGTAAATGCAGATAATCTGTTCCGACAACCCAAAAATGTTACCAATATTACCAATTTTCAACACTATAATCATATTTTTGCATATAGAAACAATCAAAACATTTAAAAAAAGACATGTAAATGAAGTAAAATAAGGAAAAAATTACACTTTGCCTAACCTTAAAATAACCTAAATAAAGTATACTGTATGCTTAAGGAATTTGTATTATTTGCTCTTGAATTCTGGGTTGTGATTGGTCAGAATTGTTGGTGTTGATAGATTTCATACAATTAGAGCAATTACATTGTATATACTGTACATATAATAAAATTGCAAAGTTGGTGTGTCTGTACATTGAAGGCATTTCCGAAAAAAAATATTTGGTGAGATGAGTAACAGAATCAACATCAAAATGGTTTTTGGAGTTTTTGTCTGTTTGTTTGTGAACACACCACGTAAAAACTACTGAACATATTTTAATGGTGTTTTCACAGGTGTATTTGTCCAAACTTGAGGTAACATAAGACACTATACATTTTTAAAAACACGAGTGTGCAATTAAATACCACGCGAACAAAGTCCCGGGAACATCTAGTAAATAATAATCAGTTTAAAACATAAGAAAACACAATGCATCATTTGGCAGTATTTCAAAGATACAGTATATGGCAGCATGGTGGCTTAGTGGTTGCTACTGTTGCCTTGCACCTCCAGGTCCTGGGTTTGATTCCCGTGTTGGGTCTTTGTGCATGGTGGGTTTCCTTCAGGTTCTCTGGTTTCCACCCACAGTCCAAAGACATGCAGATTAGGCTAATCGCCAGTGTGTGAATGTGCGTTTGAAAGCTAAACGGTGATTCTGCCACAGTCGTACAAATGGGAATAAATACAATAGTCACCATCTACCTTCATGGTCCCTAGTTGGACTACAGAATTCCCTATATACTGTATATGAAATACGCTTTATTTTCCTGTGGTGATCAGTGGTGGCCGGTCAATACGGGGTGCAGGGGCTCCGCCCCCCCTTAAAGTTAGGCAGAGAAGAATGCTACTTTAACATGTAATTATTTAACATAATAATTATTTACTTTAATAATGAAATAAAGGTTAATTAGTCACAATATTCCGCTGTATTTTTTCATAAAATTTATTTGCAATTAATAAAAATCTAAACTGTATTACGTTCATTTGTGTTCGTGTACGCGTAGCGTCGGACAAACGAGTGTCTATGTACAGTAGGCATGTAAAATTTTGACTTGATGCTGAGTTCTCAAATCATCCTTGGGGCGCAGCACTGTGCACCCCGAACCCTCCCACTTTTGTTCTTAGCAAATCGATATTGTTTTTGAATATTTGGGCTCATGTGATTGGACTCATGTGAGTCTTTTCCAGCACTTCTTATGGCCAGCGGAGCTGCTGACTGGATGCGATGTGAGTCAGGCCTTTATTTTATACTAGTAGTAATGATGCTTAATCACCTGATAAATGGCTGTTTACAGGCGAGTATTAAAAGTTTAATTTTGTTTAAAATTTTTCTTCACCAGCCGTCAGTGACTTTCTAAAAGATCTCCATGGCAGAAAAGAGGTGGAGTAGAAATGACTATGATGTTCAGCATCTCCCAGAGAAACTCAGAGTTGACGCATAAGTGATATTGATAGCAGGCATGATTTAGTTTTCCCAAGATGTCAGGCATCCAATTCGAATAACGTGTTATATACATTAGGAGAAAAAAATGTCTTCCATTTAAGCACTGCATCAACATTTTGTTTTAATTTATAGAGACTGTTTTGGCAAACTCCGGCCATTACGTCTCCTCTATAGCGAAATAAATTGGGGTCGGTTTTCCCCCTCCTCGCTGGAGGGGGGGGGTCAGGAGAAAATAAGGAATCTGTCCAGGGTTGGTTTATGTTCCTAAAATGTACAGTGTGAGAGTCTTTCCTGGACTGCTGCTGTTATTTTGAGCCAGTGCCCTACCACCTTCATCCGTGACGTTGGCAGCGTCGCTGCCCGCTGCGTTCCAATACCGTGAACGAAAACCTCAGCTGGTCCAGCATACCGGTTCCGCTCGGATAAACAAGGCCTAGACACAACTAAGGTTTCTGTTTCACAGCATTTCCGTGGGACACATTCTCCCCAAAACGCTTCGCTCTTTAGGTTATTTGGCAGCCTCAGCGGTGGAAAAGTTCAGCCAGGAGGCTCGGCGTCGCATCGTTTCAGATGGTGCTGCACATGTTTAGACCCATCACCCAGAGCATGCCTGCAGACATCGATTTAATGGAAAATACCCGCACATACTTACACACTATCTCACCAACACACTAACACACCTGCCCTGCTCCACCCTCTAGATATGCTGTAGTCATTTCTCTTTTTTTCTCCCTCTCCCGATTGTATCATGCTTATTTCTATCACTCAAAACACAGCATCTGTAAGCTTTTTTTTTTTTTTTTTTTTGCTCACCCGTTACCAATCCAGCTTTAGCCTCTCTTTAGAACTCTCCCACATGTAACGAAAAAAAAAAAAAAGAAAGAAGACTTGCAGAGTCAGGAGCAAAAAGCTTGAGCTTTATTTTTTTATATATATATATATTTGCAAGAAAGCAGCCGGTTGCACAGCATGCCTCAGGGAAGAAATGCGAAGTGGAGTAAATACAAAAAGCTGATTTCTGGGTTTCTACACGAACGCTTATTTCAGGTCTGGACAAAGAGGTGTGACGTTTCATCCAACCACAGACAGGAACGCAGGATCCTTTCGTCAGTGGCCTTCATTCACACACCAGTTTGTCTTTGACACAAATGAGCGTCTGTAGTTGTGTGTGTGTGTGTGTGTGTGTGTGTGTGTGTGTGTGTGTGTGTGTGTGTGTGTGTGTATATGTGTGTGTGTATGCGTGTAGGGGTGTGTTTGGGAGGTGGAGGGTGTTAACAGGCATAAATAATTACCTTCAAAAGTCCATGTGAATAAACATTCTGTGTTGGACAAATATGGAACGAGTTTTCTCATTCTCTTGTAAAATAATATAATACAATAAAAATCCCTTTTAAATTAGTGCCTTGGTGATGACCATCAACAAAAAATACATTTATGTGTTTAAGTACAGATTTTTTACATTCTTTATGTAATGCATCACAGTTTACAGCAACCTTTATTATGCCTTATTTAATATAACTCACATAGGGATGGGAATCGCTAGGGATCACCTGATCACCTGATATTATGGCGATACCCAGGTGCCGATTTAATTTGTATTGCCGTTCTGTCAGGCTTATGATTTTACAAATATCCCTTAGGATATTCTTTGTCAGCCTTGTTAGAATTCTAATCAAATTTAGCAAATATTTCCCTGCTACCACTAAGGATGCTGTGCTGCCTGCCAACGTGTGAATAGTTTAGTGTGCGCCACCTGGAGGATTATAGAGGAAAGGCAATGTTTTGCTAATCTCAAATTTAAACAGGTTTAACTTACAAAAAATAAAAAAATAATAAATAAAAAATAAGTTTTGGAGTCAGTGTGACGATACAGGAATTGCCCCACTAAAGAATCGCAATACATGACGGAATTTATCAATTATAAATAATACATTTTGTTTTGTACAGGTTCTCAAATGTTTAAAATGTCGAGTGAAGGAAAGGCAGAATTGTAAATCTTGTAAATCAGTAATACGTGTACAATCTCAACGGATATACTGTGACATACAGTACACATAATCTTTATAAGAAGTTGTAATTACGAGCTTGACAGATTTTTTTTTTGTATGGTTAAACCCAGGTGTACTTAAGCACAGCGATATGCAGATGACTTCAGCAGTTATTACCAGACAAACACTACTGAATAACCAAGACTACACCTAAAGCTCTGCTTATAATGAATCGTAGCAGTATCATTGCTATAAAAAGCTTTATATAAAGTCTTATGAATGCATCAGAACGTCTTATGAACATGTTCATACAGTAGCTCATTATTAATCTAGCGCTTTTTTGAAACAGTATTTCCAAAAATATCAGTTTATGTATCATACTGTAGCATCCTAAGAGAGAGAGACTATGATGACGGGTTCTACGTCTAACATCAGGCACAAATGTATAAATCAGCGTGCTAGTGTTTTTTTTCTTGGTTCATACTTCATGCGTGTTTTTTTTTTTTTTTCCACTGGGAGCAGATGTGCTGAAGTGGTAATCAGGCATGCAGAAGCAGATAACGCGGCTATAATGGCGAGCAATAAGCACGATTGTCAACTTGCAAAATGGAAACAAAAAAAACGCTGGACGTAAACATGCCACACATGTAAAATAACAAAAACAAACATAGACAGCAATAAATTATATTTCTTGTTTTCTGTATATTAACAGGCATAAGCAGGGGCTTTTTTTCTGGCATTGGCGATGTGCTTCTGCAAAAAGCGATGCATGTTACTGAGCATAAAAGCGCAAAATTACACGCTGTAGTACTACTACTAATGCAAATGACTCAGATATTGATAGTGTTTATAGGTGTTTATAGTGCATACACATTGTTCCTATCGGAATATAAAAGTCGAAGTGCAATGCTTGGTTTAGTCTCTGTAGTCATTGTTTAGACCAGAAAGAAACAATTCCCTGTTAATCGCTGGCAATCACTAATGATCTTCAAAAGATTCTTCAAAGTTCACGTCACTACTGGAGGCATGGAGGTGTTAAAATGTCACCGCTTCCCGTAGCTCCGTTCAAGCCAGTTCTGTACATTTTTAAGGTTGTAATAAAAGGGACCCTTCCCTCCCAAATAAGAGATTTTATTCTTCTGTACGATGCACACTCTTTCGTAGGCGACGCCGTAGGCCAAGTTGGCGTTGTTGTCCATGCAGTCAGCCACCAGCCGGCACTGCGGCGGCAGAGAAAAATGCTGGACCAACTTCCGCGCCGCCACCATGCGCTCCTCCAGGTTGCGGTGTTTCTTTACCTCGAACGGGAAAAGTTCCATGGGTGGACCCGCCCATCCATCAGACGGGTGAGCCTCGTCGATGTACACGAGCAGGAAGTCCGCCACGTCCGAGAAGTTCTCCACCAGCCTCCGGAAGACCGGCAGCTGGTTCACGAACGGGGGTCAGCTAGCCGAGCCGAAGTTGACCACCAAGGGCCGATCGGACGATTCAAAGTCCAGCAGGTGACACTCGTCCACTGTCTTTCCATTCTTGCTGCTCCACTGGCCGGAGATCCCAGGGACCCTTACCACTTTAGAATTCGGAGCCACCTCGCCCAATTTCACCTGCAAGCACAGAGTTAGGCTTTCAATCAACAATGCATTTCTTGTTCATTATTTAGACAGTTCAGAGTGTGATTTTGACAGAAAAAAAAATAGTTTCTTCTTATCCTCTCATGTACGACCTTGTTTTAGACATACGGTGTACATGTAAGTCCCTTACATATACAAACTTTCTAAGATTTAAACATACGCTTGTGCACGTTCAATTGTGGAAGTTAGATCACATGTTCAGCGTACATCCCCACATGCATAAAGCGTGCATCCCATGATAAAGCAAGCGTAAAAGCAGCGGTGATGAAGCTAGTACTGCTAAAATGCAACAAGCAATAATGAAAATAATTGAGATGATTTGGAGAGGTGAAAAGATAGCAGACATCGCTCGTTCGTTTTACGTGAATCTTTCGACAATCTGCACGACTCTAAAGAGCAAGGACAAGCTCATGGAACATGCTTCATACGGTGTATAGCCTATTATTATAGTCTTAGTATCCTAGTACTTAGACAATGTTTGTTCGACTTACAAACAAATTGGACTTATGAATGGGCTCTCAGAACGGAACTCGTCCGTATGTAGGGGACTTTATATTGAAACTTTTTTTTTTAATACCTTGGAAAAAAGTACCACTGATCAATAATTGTAAATGTGTTTAGCTAACACAAGTTGCTTTGCTCGTCTAAGACCACAGCTAGTAACAAGCCAAGCAAATAACATGAAAATCACAGAATTTGTAAACCAGGTTATAGATTTTATTCTAGGTTAACTTTAAAATTTATAGTCCTCTCAATGCTCAATCAGTAAAAGCCCACAAGAGACACTCACAGCTTTAGAGTAACTAAATGCTGTGATAAAACAAACATTAAAGAAATCATGTAGAGGATGAGGAAAATCTACAGTAATGTTACACTGGCGTAGACCTTATAATAACATACCTCATAACTTTTAACAAAATACCTACAGCGTGTTTTATCCTGATCTAGAATCTAATAAAAACCCGCTGTGTGTCTCCGCCTGGCGCCGTTGAATTGTTTCCACCATCGGTTCATCAGCCGGGGAATTTGGCGACAGCCTTTAACTGCGGAGGATGCTGAAAGCATTCAGTCTGGCACACGTACAACTTACTACTGTCTGTTTGGCAATCGCACGCTGAGTCCGGGTTAAAAAGTAACGTTCACAGAGACCCAGACTTTTACAACAAATTTAAAGGCCATGGTCTCATGTGCTGCGAGTTCATTGACTGTCTGGAGATCAAAGTTCATCATTCTTTCTACTGAATGGATTTATCTTTGACTGAGGAGCAGGGATATGTTGTGTACTACTTTAAACACAAGTCAAACACTGCAAAAAAAAAATATATATATATATAAATATATATACTGTGTATCTTTATACCTGAGAAAATCATTTTATTGTAACTTGATGCTAAAGTGCATCCCAGTGTAACTAAAGCTCAGCTGAAATAAAAATAAATAAATAAATAAATAAATAAATTAGCCTTCATTTTAATTGCTACAACCACCGCAGGCATTCAAGTTCATTCGAGTTTAATAAAACACCCTAATGCACTTTTGGGAATGAAGGGACCAAATTGTTTCAAAATGTTTCCTTTAGAGTGCATGTAGAGTACAATTACTTAGCAATGCACCTTAGCATCAAGTTCCAATAAAATGGTTTTCTCATGTATAAAGATACACAGTATAGGTACATAAAGATGTAGCCGTGACATCCTGACGTTAGCGATAAGGAAAAGTACATCATGGTACCTTTGTGTTTCTGAGAGCAAGGGCTCTTAAGTAAAGTCTAGCTCTCTGCTTTTGGTCCGGTGGTTTTGATACTGCTGTTGTTGTGCATTCGCAGAAAAAAATGAGTACTTAACTTTACCTTTTTATTTTGCTCAGGTCAACAGGTAATTCTGTTTGTAAAATCCAGATCCTCTTTTCTGCATATATTAAATATACAAATATTGCTCACTTCATACGGTTTAGTCTAGCTTCCCCTGCATTCTCTAGCTTGGTCTTTATAATTATTTCAATCTTTATGCTGAATAAGATCTTTATGAATCTGCTGATATCACAGCATCACCATCAGAGAGCAGGAACCATATTGTATATCGGGTATGTACTGTATCTTTTCCTTGGGAAAGGTGATACACCTTTAATTTGCTAAACATTAAAGGTGCAAGAATGTTTCAGAAGGTCCGGTTATGGACAAGCATACTGTATGTCAATCTTTTTTATTAAAGATACACTACATTCAATTTGGCATGTTAACAATACATACTAAAGGGGTTCATAAATCTTTTCGGCATGCTTTAACTAAAAGAACAAAAAATGCCAAAGACCTCATTCAGTACAGATTAAAATGTGTATGAAAATATTTTGGTGGAACTTTAAATTCTGTAAATTTCCACTGACTGAAGGTCCGAGTTGATGTTATTTTGAAAAAAGTAAGGATTGGATCCAACTTATTCAATGCACATGACCAAAATAAGAACTTAAATATAGCCAACTTAAAAAAAAAAATTTACCTTCTAGAATATTGTTTATCAAACTTATTTGCATGTCTGCTACAATCTTATAGATAAACAAAGTCAGCGCTGTTGTTCGTTGCTCAAATTGTTTCACCTTTATCATACATCTTTTTTTTTTCAAGGTGCATCATCAGTCTTCGGCATCAATTGATCCACTGAGCATAAAGGTAACAAGATGTAGTGCTGATGTACTAATGCAGAAGAACTGTTGCAGGTTTTATAATATGCTTAGAAAAACGTATGAAACGGCTCTTCAATAGAACCATAAATGTACTGCTTTAAACTTTGTGATCTTTATTTTCATTATTGTTAATGCAGGTTTTCATTACAGCATCTTTACATGTGCAAAGTTTTGCGATGAATTGAATGAATGAATTGCATTGAAATGCTAAAACGACTATGGCAAATAGATCCTCCTGAGACCCGGACTCTACTGTTGTGTGCATTGCAATTTCTACTGTTTGTTTAGGCTATAAAGGACGTCCCAATAAGGACGTGATTGATTATGCTGAATTGTTGTGCATCTGGCATCAAGACAATTACTTTTTCTCAAGAAAAAGCACTTGAGAAAAAGTATTAATGCAGGATAATGTCATACTAAAGTATCTAATATCTAATGGAACACTGAGTTCATCTATATCATGAAAGCATAAAGACAACTCATTCACTGTATAAATCCAAGATGATGTATTGTTATGCATCACCTATAATATTTCCTGGATCTGTCTCAATAATCATAAAGACAAGTTATTTACATTGTGCACTGAAATGCTGGAACTTCTCAAAAGCACATTTCCTTGACCTAAACAGTAGTTTAGATGCAGACTCATGCTGCAGAATCATGCTGCACTGCTGTGGATCTGCTGTGAAAAGTTATATGCGTTGGGGTTTTTTTTGTTTGTTTGTTTTTGTTTTTGTTTTTTTGCACACTTCATTAGCAATAGAATGCAAATAAATGGGTTAAGATTTTTTTTTTTAATTATTATTATATATATTTTTTTTGTTTTTTGCTTCAACCTGTCCCTGAATCAGTGGAACAGCACAGCGCAGGTCTCTCGCTCACCTGCTTGTAGGCGTCCAGCAGAAAACTGTTCCAGATGGAGCGCACGCCGGCCGGGGTGAGCATGCGCTGGTGCCACGCGCCGCCGCCGCCGCCGCCGCACGAGAGGCTCACGAGCGACACGACGCGCTTCACGAGCACCACCGAGTCGTAGAGCACGAAGAAGAGGCAGTTGGAGAAGAAACCGGGCAGGATCTGCAGGGTGACCCGCAGGTCCGCGCTCAGCACGCCCATGCTTTATCCCGCAACAGGTGACGCGCACCGACTCCTCACCGCGCCACGCGCATCTTTCGCTTTTTGTTTGTGTTTGCTTGCTGTTGGGGTTTTTTTTTTCTTTTCTTTTCTTTGGCCCACCGTCCTTCTCTCCTTTCTTACGTCTTACCCGTTTCTCCAAAGCCACAGATGCAGGAGGGCTGATGGATGGAAGCAGGACGGGTGCCGGGGTTCTCCAGCACAAAAGACACAGACACAGAGCGCGTCACAGCGCACCCGCCACGGGGCCGAGCCTCCAGCACTCCCTGCCCACTTTTTTTTTTTTTTTAAATATATCTCTTTTCACAATAATAAAAAAAAAGAACTTAAAGTGTGCAAAACACCCCAGTCTCACGTAAAACACTTTTCATTTACAGTCTGTAGAAATAGTTAAAGGTTAAAGCAGATGAGCTTTAATGTGGGGTATTTAAATTTAACATGGTCCAGGAGAAGCTCATGGGTAAGATGAAAACCGAAAAACCCCAGCACCACCAAGCTGCCACTGTTGGGCCCTTGAGCGAGGCCCTTAACCTTTGATGCTTAGTTGTATAATGAGATAAAATGTAAGTTGCTCTGGATAACGGTGTCTGCCGTTATTGTAATCAGTAATGTTATTATTTTAGGTTGAATCCCATGTCCCATGAATGTACATGTCTGCCTTGGGAGACAAAAAGATAAAACCCGACAATATTTTATGTTATATTCGGATATTAGTTTCCACTGGATTGGTGGCTAAATATTAGGAAATTGTACAAAATGTACCTAATTCATGGCACTTTGAATCTACTGTCATTTCTGTTTACTACAATCAATGGGAAAGAGAGAATAGAGAAAAGTTCTGTCATATGTTTATGACCTGTCTAGACTAAGTAGTACTTCTTTCGTTGTCAGCCAAATACTGTACACTCCCTGATCGGTAATCGGAGAGTGAATCACAGATGAGAAATGGAAAAAGTAGATCAGATAAAGATTAAGTTTCGTCTTAAAATGACTCCAGTGTGTTAAAACTCACTTATACCACTTCAGCACTGAACTAATCCCAGTAATATTATTCACTTTACTGTAGCTTTTCTAATTAATACAGTATCTATTGGGGCAGGTGTTTGTTTACACCGAGCGAGTTGCTTATTAGTAACTTATTTTAAAGTAGATTATTAAATCTGGCACATAGAGGCACTGGAGGCTCAGTGGTAGGTGTTTCGCCTGCCCTGCAGAAGGCGCGGGTTCGATTCCTGCCCAAACCCCAGCCATTGGATGCACTGCCAGTCCCAAGCCTGAATAAAAGTGGGAGGGTTGCATCAGGAAGGGCATCCGGTGTAAAACCTGTGCCAACTTGTCTCAAAGGACAACAGTAAATCTTGCACATAACTGTTCATAACATTGTTTTTATTCAACATTTTTATTTCACTTATTGTGCAGGTTAAACTTCAGGCAGACATTTAAGTACTGCAAAAGTTTCACTGAATTCTGTTCAGTGGTCGATTTAAGATGCCCACAGTTTGACACATGCGCAGTACATTATCTAAACTTGCAGTTCATAATGAGGCACATAACTGCTCATAACTTCTCTCAACATTTTGATTTCATTTATGGCACAGGTTTAACTTTAGGTAAATACATAAAGACTGGCAAAGTTTCATTAATGCCATTAAATTCTGTCTTGCCAGTTTTGCGTGATGCTGAGACAAATTCTGGCTGGACAGACATACAGACAGACATAGGGACAGAAGATTTATCATTGAAATAGCGAGTTCTTTCTTATGTACAGACAAAAAAAATTATTTTATTTATGTATATTAGAAAAAGAAATAAATAACTCTATGGCTTTATCAGGGCTCTGCGTGTGACAACTCTCTCATGCAATCCCATACCTGGAAGTATACATGACCCAGAGTTAAATTAACACAATTGAATAGAATTCGTTCAGTGCCTTTTAATGCAGCTGTGTAAAAACAGAAATCTGGACTGTCCCAGGTAGGTAGGTGCAACTTTATTCTCATTGCATAGTTCAGGTACTCAGCACCGAAATGCAGCATCGCTGTCCGAAGTGTAAATAGTAAGTCACATTGATGCTGAAGGCGTCCAAAATATGCAATAATCTCCTTTGAACAGTTAATTTTGACATGTATCTGCTATTCATGATCTGTAAAACCTTCATGATGCCTCGAATGTGAGGTGCTGGTTGTTAATTGGTGATTTCTGAGGCTAAATGAACTTCTCCTCTGCAGCAGAGGTAAGTTTTGGTCTTGCTTTCCTGGAAAGGTCTTCATGAGAGCACTTGACAATACTGTGCTTATAAGAACTATTCCAGAAAGACTGACCTTCAGGTTTTAAAATATCTACTGACTGATGTTGCTGTTATTTCATAGTTTTAAAATCCCCAGTATTGTTTTAGAATGTAGAAAATAAATCACTATATATTACATATATATATATATATATACAGTACTGTGCAAAAGTCCTAGGCGCCATAGTAACAAGAAGGTGGTAACAAGAAGTCAACAAAGTGTTTATAATGTATCCATAGATTTTGCTTAGGTCTCCTCGCACCTCCAGGGTCAAGGGTTCGACCTGTTTGCATGCTGGGTACTCCAAAGACATGCAGGGTATCCTAACTGACATTTCCACATTCTCCGTAGTGTGACTGAGTATGTGATGGTGTGTGTGCGTGTGTGCGCTGTGATGGACCCCACCTCATGCCCGAGTCTCCTGGGATGGACTCCAGGCCTCCCATGACTCTGTACAGGACAAGTGATATAAAGAATAAATGATCAAGAGAGATCAAACCAAACATAACTCACATAAAAAGGCTTAATACATTTTGCTGCTTAGATTTTATCATAAAACTCTCTGTGTGTGTGTGTGTGTGTGTGTGTGTGTGTGTGTGTGTGTGTGTGTGTGTGTGTGTGTGTGTGTGTGTGTGTGTGTGTGTGTTTACCCCTTGCATGCCTGTGTAGATTAAGGGTTCAATCCTAAACTCGGGTGAGATTCAGTGTGGAATTCTGGGAATTCTGTACTGGGGTATTTTTCTGCCTTACACCAAGTAATCTCGAGATAAGCTTTGAATCCACTGTGACCCAGACTGGGATGAATGAATGAATTAATGAATGAACAAACCGATCTTTCATTTATCTTTCAGTGAAGTTTGGACTTTGATTCAGGTATGAAATGTCAGAGGTAAGGGTATTTGCTCACTGGGGATCTAAATATTGTAAGTTGGATTTTTGTTTGATAATGTCCACAGTTATGCTCTGTATCAATAACCTTTATTCAATTTATTAAAGCAGCAAGGCCATGAAGTTCATGTACTTCTTCATTATCTTATCATAGGTAATAAAGGTGTTTTGAAAGTGTTTGTTGAAATATTACTAGTCAATAAAATTGAAGATAGATAGATTGTGGGATGTGATAAAATATGGACTCTGTGTTTTTTTTTGTTTTGTTTTGTTTTTTTAAGATTTCTGGGAATTTCTCTGGGATTTTAAACCCTCTTATTTTTCACTCTTTTCATCCAATCACTTTAACATCTTTTTTTTATTTCTTTCTCCATCTGTGTAAGAGGTCATTATTTTCTACTTCAGGTCACGTGCAAGTCATTTTCTTTTTTCCGCTCATCATTGTCTCTTAACTGCTCGCAGCGCTCTGCCTGGGAGTTTGAACTTGTTGAACTTTTTATGTCTTAAATAAGACTTGGATGTGTTCTGAGTGTTTTGACGTCACCGGATGCTTTAATGAGGCACATTCTGACGAAAACGGCAGAGCGTGCAAAGGGGGGTACAAACTTTTCAACTTCTAATAATTACTGCTGAATTGGGACTCAGTTGCTTTAAAATGTCAGCCAGATGTTAACAGCTGGGGAAAAAATTAAATGAATGTGGTGTACAGTACAGATTAAACTATTGCATTTTATTATTAATTATAATGTTTAAAGGTGACATCTGTGCTCAGTTTATCACTGTAACATTTGTTGATTTTCTTTTTTAATTCATCGATCTATGAATTTATTTGTTTTCTTGGTTTTTTATTCATCCATCCATATATCTATCTGTACATCTGTTCATTAATTCCTTTCTTCATTCATCTATCCATCCATTCATCCTTGGAACCATTAATGAACCATTTGTTTGTTTGTTTGTTTGTTTGTTTGTTTGTTTGTTTGTTCATTGATTCATCGATTTTTCCATTCCTTTATCCTCCATGCATCCATCAATTCATTCATTTATCCTTGAAGCTATTCATCCATCTATCCATCCATCCTTAAAGTTATTAATTAACTAATTAATTAATTAGTTGATTCATTCATTTATTAATTAATCATTTATTTATCCATCTGTTTATTAATTTACCCATCCATCTCTCTATCCATTCATTCATCAGCCCATTTTCATTATATTTATTTATTTATTTATTTGCTTGTTTGTTTGTTTGTTTGTTTGTTTGTTTGTTGCTCCATTTATGCATTCTTTCTGTTCTATCTGTTGATCTTTTACTCAAGCCGTTTGTTCATTAATGTACCCATCAGGCCATCTGTCTATTCATCCATTGATTACTTCATCTATCCTTGGAGCCATTTATTCACTCATTTATACATTCACACATCCATCCATCCATTAACTTTTTGATTCCTCTTATCATTCATACCCATTTTAATTCAACCATGCATTCATAAATCTACATATTACTTGTGCCATCTGTCCATCCATCCGTCTATCCATCTGTTTGTTTGTTTATTTTGTTTGTTTTTGGTTGGTTGTATCAATTAATTCATTCATTGATCCATCAATGCATAGATACATACATACATACATACATACATACATACATACATACATACATACATACATACATACATACATACATATATGCATACATACAGATGTCTAATTATTCATTTTTACATTCTTTTATTCGTTCATCTATCCATCCGTCCATGTGTTTGTTTGTTTAACCATCCATTTTTCATTCGTGCGCATGTGATGTGCTAAGCAGTGTCTACATTTATTTAATCCTCCTGTTCCACATTATCTCCACACGTAGCTTCGTCTCCAGCATCAGTGTCACCTGGACAAACACAGCTGATGAATTTTAGGAGAGGAATCAGATCCAAACCCTACGAGTCGTTTACATTCCGAATGAATCGTACTCTCATTTTCCACACAGTCAGGAGGTCAGGCGGTCGCCCAGTCTCCCTGCAGTCCTACGGGAAAGCTCTGCTATATCCAGATGTCACAAATGGACAGTATATACCAGCAGCGCTGCCAGTAGTGCAGGTTTATATTAATGTGCTCGTTTTAAGACGTCCCTATACTAACAGCTCACTGTCAGAGACATTGTGTATATAATCATTGAGATGGTGATTCAATACTAGATTTATGGAAGGAGTCTCCAGTGTCAGCACTTACTGCAATTTTTCTGACATCTTTAGGATACAGGAGTTTATGATTTCTGTTGTTGTTGTTTTTTCAAAAAGGAGAAAAACATATAGATGGTTCATACTGTAGCTACTATAATGCATAGTATAACCAGAGATAGTGATTACCAGAAAAAAATTGTTTCACGGACATTTCTCAACCACAACCAGATAGAAAGTGCACCATATTTCTATTTTCATGTAAATTTCTATTTTTATCAAAGTGTTGTGGTTTAAGAGGAATAACACATTTTATTCTTATAGAGGACAGCGCTGTCCTCCGAGTCTGTTATGCCGCCCCCTCTTTTGAAAAGATGCGGTTGGCTGGCACCACGTGGTACGTAGGCCCTCCCTGGCTGACTGGTAGTAATGTGGGAGCCCCCTAGTGGCAGGGAGGAATAGGATACTACTAAATTAGGGAGAAAATGGGGGGGGGAAAAAGACCTAATGCTCAGGTGCTAACGAGAACTCCTCTTCATCACACCACAGCGTTTCTGATTATTTTCCGATAGCGCCATGACCCTGACACTCAATTAGAGTTCGAGTTATTTTTAAGATGCCAGGAAAAGTAATGCCTGATTGAAGAGGGAGCAGAATCGAAAGCTTGTGCAGCTGTGATGCTGGATTTCCCCCTAAACGCTGTCCTTAAAGAGCGAGCTGGGATTAATAGCATGTCATTTGGCAGGATAAACCTGCTGACCCGATGTACACACATACACACACACACACACACACACACACACACACACACACACACACACCCAAGAGCTGCCTGTGAAAGACGCCCAAACAGCTGGACACACGAAAGAGGTTACAGAGCGAATGCATAGGCCGCTGTCCACCCCGCTCATCAATCCTGCTATTGTTACAGCCCGAGTCATCTGGGAGTCACTGAGATTTAAGCAAAACATATTTTCATACAGCTTTCAACCCCTACTATCCACCGTGTTTTCATTTGGACTGAGATCTAAAGCCGACGTGTTTATATGTCACATCTCATATAAGCACTGTACATACGAGGAGAGACTGATATTTGCGTTTGAGATGCAAATGACTATAGGACAAAGGAATCCTTGTGCTGTGGATGTTGATTGGCTCGGGCGAGTTTTCTCGGTCAGTGGGGTACGCGACGACGCGAGGGCATGCAATCTCTGACCTCCAGGAATCATTCATTATAACAAACTGTTGAGAATTTGGAAATTATGATTTTTTTCTTCTGCTTTTCGTTATATTTTTAACAGTTGTGACTTTTGTTGTTTTTGCAAGTTTCATTTTAGATATAAATCTTTTAACAGAGCTAAAAATCTTACAAGTAAACACCCGGCTGTGAAGAGATTTATGGCAGAAATACACACTCTAGAAGTGCAAAAAAAAAAAAAAAAAAAAAAAGGATATTAAAAGAGAAGAAAATACATTTGTACTTATATTCATTCCTAACCTTAAATTATTTATCAATTAATAACATTGCCAGAGATCATTTTTCATAATTTATTTCCTTTCATAAATACATGTAAGAAATTAATATTTATTTACTGTATCCATACATCACCTTTAACCCTAATTTACATAGGTAAGTATTTTTTTGTCTAACCTTGTGCTTAAACTTTCTCTTTTTTTCATATTGAAAGCTCTGATGATATAAAAACCCCAAACACATAAGCTTCACTTTGCAGCTGTTGTGTAAAAAAAAAATGCCTGAAGGTCACTGCATAATCACGAAATCTTCTGAATTCAAAAAACGTGATGAGGGTTCAGGACGAGTGCCGGTGACGTGCTGCAAACGTGACGCAGACCGAACAAACATCACAGGAGACATGAGGTGATTCACTGTTCAAACTCCAGCATGAAAGATCTTATCTTGTCATAATGATGGGTTTTGTGGCACCGGAGTGAAATTAAAAAAGCACCATCAGTGTTTTTTCAATGATCTGTTAAGTAGCGTAGACAAAACATAGCACACAATATCCCGAATGAAATGACTCGTGTGAAAAAAATCAGACGTGGAAAAAGAAATCCTTATAGTTTAAGTAAAAATGAGTGCAGTAATTTATTATGCGTATAAATCATTTGTTGTAATAAAAACACATAAGATATTTCATGTTACTTGACTAGCAGTTTTTAGGGATTGGATTCGCTTACACCAACCAGCGGTCCATAAGGGTGTAAAGCCTAAACCTACTCAAGGCCAGATGTTTACAGCTGTTTGTAATTGTTATGTGGCTAAAATGCATTTCATACAGGAAATAATACAGGATATAATGCAGTCTAAGGTCTGTTTGATATATGTGACTTTTCCGCATCCCATCAGACGTGATGAAAGTTTGACGAATATTCCTCAAATTAGGAGCATTTTTTAACCGCCAGTGCACTTTTTTTATACACGTGGCTTTTTTTTTTTGTTGTTGTTCTTCTTGTTGTAGTTGCTGTTGTACAAACTTTCCTATGGATCTTTTTTTTTTCTTTATGACTTTATTATTGAGTCAGTACAAAAATATTTGTGATTTTCAAACATCAGTGTTCCACCACAAAAATTTAAAATTTAAGAAAAATATGAGCAGCACTTCATATAAGCAACCACTTTTCAGACCAAAAAAAGGAAGGTGCCGGAAGATTTTGCATATAAAAAAGAAGCAGAAAGGAAATTTGTGGATGGTTCTGCAGGATGCTCAGTAAAACTCTCAATGTGTCATCATGCTAAATACTTACTCACTTTACTTCATTAATGACTGTTTATTGGGCTTATTGCGCCTAAGACTTTTGCACAGTACTTATATCACTAGCAATCTGTGTGTGCATACTGTAAGTATTTAAAAAAAAAAAACACACACATATATCCACATGTAAGCATTATGTAATGTTGTAAGATGATTTAATTAAAGTAATATGATTATACTTCCATCTCTTAAAGCTCTTTATATTTAATCTAATTCAGCATTTTCCCCATGTAAGATTGCATTATTTGTTGCTAACAGTTTTGGAAAGTTTCAAATTATAATATGATATAGTCCGATAGAACGTGCCAAATTTGTAGCGGTGCAGTAGGCTTAAGTCGCCGGAAAAGTTGATAAACATTGAGCCCCAAGTGCGAACAGAGCTGGATAGAAGACAAGAATTAGACAGATTATTTATGTATTCATTCATGTATTTTGTACATCCAGTTTTCTAACTATTACATCTAATTAGTAAGTAATAAGATCATAACCAGAGTACTTTTATTAGACCTACAGTACCAATCTATTATTCATAAGCTGGAATTGATGATGTAATGATTTTTCTTGTTGTAGAGGATAAAAATCGATTGTTTTGCCAGTTTGTGCCAGAATTTACATTTACAAAAGTGTTAAGCCAAGTATAGTACAGTGGTGCACGTGCTGTAATTGATGGATCCGGGTATGAAAAAGCTATGGTTGTTTTTTGCTTTGGTTTGATAATATTTGGTGTTAAGTAAAGGTTGGGAATCATCAGCGACCACCCGATACGATATCACGATACCCGGGTGCCAGTTATATGTGTATTGCCATTCTGTAAGCATCACATAAAAATAACCACAATGTGCATTTGTTATGTTCTTTGAATATACAGAAAGCAATAATGATCTTAAACCTTGGGGAAAGTCTTGGGGAAAGCC
>JAAGKR010000161.1:148405-243405 GCA_011419295.1 Clarias macrocephalus
AATAAGATCATAACCAGAGTACTTTTATTAGACCTACAGTACCAATCTATTATTCATAAGCTGGAATTGATGATGTAATGATTTTTCTTGTTGTAGAGGATAAAAATCGATTGTTTTGCCAGTTTGTGCCAGAATTTACATTTACAAAAGTGTTAAGCCGAGTATAGTACAGTGGTGCACGTGCTGTAATTGATGGATCCGGGTATGAAAAAGCTATGGTTGTTTTTTGCTTTGGTTTGATAATATTTGGTGTTAAGTAAAGGTTGGGAATCATCAGCGACCACCCGATACGATATCACGATACCCGGGTGCCAGTTATATGTGTATTGCCATTCTGTAAGCATCACAATTTTATAACTTTTCCAATTCGATATTTGAACTTTTTTTCTGGTTATTGTTACAATTATAAACAAACTTAAGAAATCATTTGTGAATGTGACTACTTTAGAGAGCTCCACCTGCAGGATAATAGAGGAGCAGCAACATTTTACGAAATGAAATGCAAATATATATAAGTAAAAAAAATAATTTTGGAATCAGTGTATCGGTGAAACACGAATTGCCACACGAAAGAATCATGTTACATCTCCGAATCAATCTCTAATAATCCCACTTCTGAGTGACCTCTAGTAAGAAAGTGCCTCTAGTAAAACATGCCACATCCTCACTCATGAGACCAGAGGAGGTGAAATAAATGACAACACTATGAATGTATGTGAAAACATTTCTTTTTTTCTTTAAGAGTTAAAGAATTAAACATTAATGCGTGGAATTGGCTTCATCTGAAATTCCGAAGTCAGTGATATATGACCAATATTTTTCATGTTTTCGTGTTATTGCTGTCTAGGATGCATATCTAGTCCTTTGAATGGTTTTATAAACCATAAAAATAACCACAATGTGCATTTGTTATGTTCTTTGAAT
Organism: Clarias macrocephalus; assembly: GCA_011419295.1. NCBI lineage: Eukaryota > Metazoa > Chordata > Actinopteri > Siluriformes > Clariidae > Clarias > Clarias macrocephalus. Next base: position 149,330 of record JAAGKR010000161.1, read on the forward strand.
ATACAGAAAGCAATAATGATCTTAAACCTTGGGGAAAGTCTTGGGGAAAGCCAGCCCCCCCCCACCCCCCCCCCATTCATTTCCTTCCAGCGCCAAGAGCTACAGATAATTTAACAACCATTTATGCTATTGTGCTATAACCTGTTATAATGCAACAAAGAACAAAGATCCTTTTTTTTTTATTATTATTTTACTTGTTGAGGTTTGACCATGGCAACTCTTTGTCCACCTCTTGAAAATGAAAGTTCGGCTTTGTGTAAGGAAAATAAATGTCCATGTAATTTTTATGCATGTAAAAGTAGATCCAAGAGCCATTAAATTAACCAGCAGCTTTGAGGATATAAACTAATTAATCTGTTGAATCATACTTACTTTGTGAGCATCTTTTGTAGTCAGCAGAGGACACTGATGATGCAAAAGAGCACTCTGTCTTTCACAGCTGCTTTACACAATTAAGTTGGAGTGACAGCCAAACAAAGTCTTCTGTATAGAGTCTCTGAGAGAGGGTCAGGCTTTGTGTCAAAGCACAAGGTAAAAGAAAGCAAGAAAGAAAGAAAGAAAGAAAGAAAGAAAGAAAGAAAGAAAGAAAGAAAGAGTAAAATGGAGGAGCTGCATGAATCTGCCAAGAGCAGATGTCCATCCATCAATAAACAGCTTCCTTCATTAGGTGTCCCATTTATCGATTTCTTCCTGTGCAGGTCAAAATAGTTTGTACTCACCAGTTACACCAGTTTGCTCAAAGAGGTTTTGGATGTGGCCCAAGAGTCTAGTTCTGTTCATGATGAACTGCAATAAGCTGAATAACTACTACAAGGACAGCAAAAAGACAACTGCAGACCATTAATTAGAGAGAATTGGTGTCACACTATAAGGATAGTGGAAACCTCAAAAAATCGTAAAATCGTCCTTTGTATTATTATTATTTAATAATTGGATACGGCTGAATTAAGGGGAGAAAAATTATTGTATTAAAAAGGCCACTTTTTTCATCTTCTCAAAATCCAATGGGATTTTCTTCATCAGCCACCCAAAAATATTACCATTATTATCAACTTCTAACATTATAATAAAAATTCTGCATATAAAAACAATTAAAACATTTAGGAATAAATGGAATGATCATAAAATGAAAAGACATTAAACTGCATTCCTCTTGGAATCGGCTGCTTCAAAAAGTCAAAGTGATTCCCTTTTTTTCTTGCTACCGTCAAACATGATCTACCGCTAACATTCTGGAGACCCATGGTGCCATGTCTTTATTAAATCTTGCAAAAAATGCAAAAAAAAAAAAAAAACCCACAAAAACTAGCTCCGCTTAGTTTTCCACAGGCTCCCAGGCGTACACACAACTTAACCGGCGTTCGGTTTGGCTCGGTTTATTTGACATGAATACAAGTACACGTGACCACATAGACCGGTACGATTGTGTAATGTGAACACTCAGCGTATTGTTCTATTGAGAACAGCGTATTGAGAGTCCACATGAGCATGCGTTCATATTTGAAAGCTAACCGTATCTGCGCATGGAAGTGGACCGTTGTTTAGAATGCAACTAGAATTGCATTCATATTAGAACATTCTGTTCTTAAGAGAACTTATGAGTAGCAAACAACTAAAAGAATCAAATTCAACAAAGAAAAACTATAATAATAATAATAATAATAATAATAATAATAATAATTTTTTTTTTAAAAATCACAGTTTAAGATTTCTTCTCAGTTTACAGGCCAGAAAGTGAGAACTGAACGACTGCACAAAAGATATAGTGAAGAAAATTAAATGCTGTCTGAATGTAATAATATACTGTAGGTCACGAAACGTGAGTGATTATTAGAAGCTTCTTATCCAGTTATTTTGTGAAAAAGTAAAATTCGAGAAGTCTGTAATCATGCGTTTAATGCATGGATGAACTGATCACGCTGTGCTAAATTCCACCTCACACTTCACTGCGGTGTGGAAGTTTGTCTAATTGCTTCATCTGAAGTATCGTTCTTTTGCTTTTATCTTTTTTTTTTATCTATTACCAATATTGAGAGGAGATAATAAACCTAATTAGATACATAGTGTTGGATTAAACATGTCCTGGCTCATTGTCCTGTTCTTAAACTTGAGAATAGCCCCAATGCAGGATCATCAGAGATGCAAGGGTCACTTTTTGTCTAATTATTAGGATATAATTAACAGATTTCATTTAAATGTTTGTTTTGTGCCCCTGAAGAAATGGTTTGCTGGTCGATCGTGTCAAATTGTTCATAATCACATATACACCAAAATTAACATGATGACTACTGCAGCGCTGTTCAGTTCTGGATTGTGAATGTTGCAGATTGCTGGTTCTTATTTACACATAAACTTTGATTCTCACATTACAACTTTGCACTTTAAAACATGAACATTACCACTGCGGCTGTCACACGCATCATCTCATTTCATCATCTCATTTCAACCGACAGTAAAGCATCCTGAGAACATTCATGTGCGGGGTTGCTTGGAAAAGCGGGAACAATCATTTTTGCTGTTGTAATATAAGAAATTGTTCACTAGTCCGCTATGTATAATAATAATAATAATAATAATAATAATAATAATAATAATAATAATAGCACCGGGGAGGGGCTTGGGGGTGCTTAGGTACCCTTAGGAGAGCTGTAGCATATGTCTGGAACCCCGCCAAAGAGTTTGCATGGTTTATTTAGAAATGTGGTGGGTGAAGCACAAATTTTGACTCCTTACAGTGATCTCTATGAGATGTTCATTCATATAACATTACTTCATTGTAATGTTGAGTGTACGCTGTTGTTTTATTCCTCAGAGCATGGGTTTGTGTGTGTGTGTGTGTGTGTGTGTGTGTGTGTGTGTGTGTGTGTGTGTGTGTGTGTGTGTGTGTGTGTGTGTGTGTGTGTGTGTGTGTGTGTGTGTGTGTGTGTGTGTGTGTGTGTGTGTGTGCGTGTCTGTCTGTGCACTGCCCCTGTGTTCCAATCATCCAGGTCTCATCCTTCATCAGTCAATTATATATTATACTAACAATAATAAAAAATATATTAACTAGGACAATACATTACAGTACTAATAAATAATTTCTATGCTGTTGTTGTTGGAATGCACTGGACGAGTGGATGAGTGTTGTTATATGAACTGGCGAATGATTATTACTTCTATTCTAGATGTTGGATTATAGAGAAGGGAACATAGTGACAGAAATACAAGCTGACTAACATATATGTGTGTGATATATGTAATATATAGATGTTAGTATATATATACAGTACAGACCAAAAGTTTGGACACACAAGAGGTTGAATTTGTATTGTGGCAAGAAATGAAGGTCAGTCAGTCCGAAAAATTGGGAAAACTTTGAAAGTGTCCCCAAGTGCAGTCACAAAAACCATCAAGCGTTACAAAGCAACTGGCTCACATGCGGACCGGCCCAGGAAAGGAAGACCGAGAGTCGCCTCTGCTGCGGAGGATAAGTTCATCCCAGTCACCAGCCTCAGAAATCGCAGGTTAACAGCAGCTCAGATCAGAGAGCAGGTCAATGCCACACAGAGTTCTAGCAGCAGACACGTCTCTAGAACAACTGTTAAGAGGAGACTGTGTGAATCAGGCCTTCATGGTAGAAGATCTGCTAGGAAACCACTGCTAAGGACAGGCAACAAGCAGAAGAGACACGTTTGGGCTAAAGAACACAAGAAAGAACACAATAAAGAAAACTCGCTGAATGAGAAGGGGTGTCCAAACTTTTGGTCTGTACTGTATATAGATATATATATACTGTATATGATATGTGTATGTGTGTATGCATTCTCATGCCCGGTGTTTGTATTGACATAGTCATGGAAGAAGCCCTGGCTTTATCTGAGGGAATTCTGTTTATAAGTGCCGTTAATTTCCCGGGGATTAAGTGACTCTGCACTGTAAACAAGTTCTTCGGCTGCTCCTGCCAAATATTTACCCTCTTCTCCCCGAAAGCGCTAAAAACCAAGCAGCACTATTCTTCAGTAATGCAAACTTGGCGGATGATGCGAAAACAGAACAATGTGTATTGGGGATTTAACCAAGAATGCGCTCATGCAGTCACGTCTGTGTAGGAATTGCAAACAAGGGAAGACGTCCCGCGGCTATGTGTACATTCCCCATAGACCCACGAGTAAAGCGGTCTGGCGGTGAGGTCTTACTCGCCGAGAAGCCGAATATGAAGATGTATGCACTGTATATATTTGTACGGAAGGACATGAGAAGTAAGTGCTGGGTCAGCCAGGAATTAATGGATAAATATGCTATCCTGCAGCACGCACTCCCTTTGTCAGGGTTCTGGCGCGGAAGGGCTTGAATATTTCAAGCCAATGCGCTACTCAACGTATACACCGCCGAGGCTGAGACATTTAATCATGCGTGGGTTAAGATAAGCTGCGTCGCTTTCATATCGTGAAAGGTGAACACAGGTTCACGTGTAAGAGATTCAACACCAAGGATTCTGAGTCGTGGACCCGTTCTAGTGCCTTACGTTTCTATGGTAGCAACTTACTGTGCATTAACACCAGAACATGAAATATACAGCGTGTGTGAGATTGCTTGTTTGCTGAAAGTGTCTGAAAGGAGGTGTGTATAGGGAGCGTTTATGGAAGGAGTCTCAAGCGTCGGCGCTTGTTAATGGTCAGAGGTAAAACTGCAACTTTTTTGAGGATGTTTTGAGGAACGTCTTCTCCATCTCATTCCTGCAGTCACTAGAGATGGGAGGAAAATCGATTCAGTTCTCTTCAGTGTATATTTTGATTTTATTAGGATGGCCGATGTGGAAAAAGCTTTAGTCTTATTTACTTTAGTTTTACTTACTAACTTGAAAAGAAAAACAAGCTTGTGACATTGGATATTCTCCAACATGTTAGAATAATATGAGTAGAAAATATTGAAACCTTTCTGATTAACGTATAAACTGTAATAGTTTTAACTGTGGATTTAAGAGGAATATTAAAACTGCATTGATTTTTTTTTTCTTTCTAACAGCTCATTACAAATTCCATACTTACCTCAATTTTAGCAGTGAATCAGACACACTCTGTCTTTCCTGCCCATGTGTTTTTTCTTATACAGTACAAACAGTACTGTACGTATACCGTATGAGGTGCGCAGTGTTTGGAGTTTCTATACAGTGAAACTTTAGGATCCAGCCCTGCACCCGAAGGGTAATAAAACCCTACATAAAATACATGCTTGTTTATTAGATGAAAGCGGTGAATAATGTGGGGTTGAAGGCGGGACAGTATTTCTCAAATATTCTCTAGATTAAAGCTGTTTATTTAAATTTTATTGATGTCTTCCTCGTCTTACCCACGAGCCCTTTCCAAAGTCAACGAGTTCACCATGGGAAAATTTTCCAGCAGATTCTCTTACGGCTGATTTAAGTTCCACGTTAAACATATCTTAAATGCCTGAGTTTAAATAAAAGGTGGACCCCCTTTTTTTTTTTTTCTGTCGCGATGAGCTCGAAAGCCGAAAAGCTGGAAACTCCCCATGAGTTATGACTTTATTCATAATGTAGAAATATAACCCGATCCACATCTGAAGCCAAATGCACTCCCTGAGCTGCGTGAACCGAAGAACTTCTCGATGTACACTTTTCAGGGTAAATTTGGCATCCAACTGCAAGCGAATAAAAATATGCATTTCATTTTTTTTTTTTTTCCTCCAGTATGAAATGTTGGTCGTTAACTAAAAGGTCCAAACTACCCTCGTGTCACTCGTAAACAGGAGATTTTTGAGCAAATTTCCTTGAAATGCTGGCAAGGAGCTCGACTGTCCATATCAGCAGTTTGTTTTCAGACGGTTTATCTGCTAGACAGTCTGTGTAAACACACCAGTCTGAACACGGGTTTAGCCTGGCTTCCAAATCATTCACCTCATGTGGGCTTTAATTACTAGGGGTCAAAGCACCGAGGGGGCAGTAACCCTGTAGGGACTGCGGATTTCATTTTTTGTTTTTATTTATTTTATTTTTCAAAGCGATATTCCAATGAGTAAGAGTGCGGTTATAGGGAACATGTGTGTCTGAGCCGTGTCTGTGTCTAACAAGAAATTGACGCTGAGTAACAGACATGTCTGATGTACTGTACAGTAAATGTTTTATTTTTAGCTCTAATCACAAAAATGTCCTGGAGAAGCTGTAATCACTCTATAGCTATAACGACAGGTTGAGTCGTACAGTCGGTCCATGTCTCTGTCCTTAGACATTTATTACATCACTTAACAAATCCCAGAGAACATCATCATGTGTGATTCATCATAGCAAATGTATTAAGTACTTTCTTATTAATAGTAGTAGTATTGCAGTTCTTAGAATATATCAAACCGCCCATATGTTAAACTTTTGCGTCTTAATTCCTAAAACTAGAATAAAATTCGATCAATGAAACAGCCATAAGTGGCCTTAAAACAAGACAAAAATTATCACGTTTAAGCAAGTGGTCCTTATTATAGAAGATTAAAACATTTCATTTTGACCTACGTAAAATGAGCATTCAGTCTAAACTGACTTTTAAAATGTGTATTATTGTTTCAGATGAATTTAAATAAATAAATAAACAAACCTTGGACACAGTTTTTTTAGACAGCATAATAAATATTTTTTCTGCAGCATTTCTTTTTTAGAATTATTTATTTATTAAGTAATATTAATTACAGTTGCATTTACATTCATGGCTTTTTATCCCTTTGGAATTATAAATTAGAGTTTTAGAAATCAAACTTTATACATAAAAAAAATCTTTTTTTTTTTGTTTGTTTTTTTTTTGTCAAAATTGAGTTATTCACATTTTCTTATTCTGTGACAATATATTAACTTAATGTGAGGTTGTTTTCGTTTAGTTTTTTTTTTTTAACGTGATATGCACTTTTGGAAAATAGAAAGGCACAGAAGTTTTTGCACTCTGGAGTGCAAAAACTTTGAAGCCTTGAATATCTCAAAACTGGGATTGATTTGCTCCTATCCAGAGCGACTTGCATTTACAGTAGTTCCTTAAACATCTGAGAAGTTGAGGGTTAAGAGCTATACTCAAAGGCAATGCTCAAAGGACGCAGCTCGAATTAATTATGAAAGCCTACTGTTCTTGAACATGGAAGTGGACAACAGTTTAGAACATGGCATCATCTGTCTATGCTTTTGTCTCCTCCATGTCTTTGTGTGCTGATCTCATCTGCTGAACATTTTAGCTAAGAGGGTAGTTAGATAAGAGGGTAGTTTTTTCCCAAAAAAAATATGAATAATATTATTCATACCACGAAGGTTGACTTTTTTGTTCTTTTCTTCTTGTTCTGTTTAATGGCGAATGATTATAACTAGACATGTTATGAACCACTCATGTGTAAAGTCAAAGCAGGTAAAAAAACTCATTTCAGAAATCTTTACTACCTCTGACTGTTACTGGATGATAAATACTTCCAAAACGGTGTTGGATGTTAAACAATCTTTTTTTTTTTTAAGAATTGCATTGATCATACAGCAGGTGTGAGCAAGAAAGCAAGCGTATTCAAATCAAATTGTGACTTGCACCTGACCAATCAGATTGGGCCTGTTAAACCACAGTGTCGTTGCCTTTTTGTGTTTAAGTCTTTAACCTAATCCTGGCTTTCCTCCTTCCTCATAGCCGATGATGACAGGCCACATGAGCGCCGGAACCTGAAGAGTCCATGAATAGTGAACGAGGGCTCAAGAGATCATTTAGTCGAGGCTTACAAACAAAAATAAGCGATAACTGTGTGTGTGTGTGTTTTTTTTTCCAACCTACACACTTGACTTAGTCTTAAAGATCAGGTTGCCTTCTCTCATTTCCTCTTCTGCTCATTGATTGTGCTGAGAACAGGAGCACCTGTCAACTGCATAATCAACAGTACACTAATGCAATTAAAGTCTCCATTACGTTTAAAAGGTCACTGGAGTGAACAGCACGCTGAACAGACGCGTGTTTCGCTGTAGTCCAACCCGCCGGTTGATCGTATCTTGCAGCCGTTTGCATTATTACTTACCGTACGCTCAGTTGTTTGATTACACAATGTACAGAACCACAGGGACAGGCACTAACTGAATCAATAGCGCCGAGAGTATACAATACCGAGTTCAGATCAGTTGTCTGGGTTAAGGCTTTTTGTTCCAAGCATAATGTTTTGACGGATTAAGTGAACGTATGTGAACTTTAGACGGGCATCATCAGTATGTAACTGCGTTGCTTGGCTCACATGGCAAAGTCATCATATTTTTTTCATGACATGAAATTTATGACATTTATGTTAAGTCAGAAATGATATGAAACAACATTTATATTTCATGATGTTCGAATTTCAAAGAAAGCTAGGTTTTAGGTAGAACAAATCAAACAACCTTCTAAGACACACTGAATGTTTTTTTTAATATATCTCATTTATCAAATGTTCGTAATGTATGGAAATCTCACAGGACATTTTTTACATTTGTGAAATCACACTTCATACAAACCAAAGAAAAAAATATAGCTAGAAGCAGCGATGATCGGGCCAAAGCACCTGCGCCATCGCCGCCCGGGGACACCAGAAAGACATGAGACCAACACAATACATATGGGAATCAATTGAGATCTGAAAAATCCCTTCATTATTTTGCATCCTCAATGGCTTGACATCACAGATGCCTCATTTGGTGGTGATCGTATAAATCCCTCTAGGAGGAGTATATCAAATTCCATTGGGTGCGTTTTGCAAAAAAAAAACAAAAAAATCGGACTTACTGTTGAGTAGAGCAAAAAATAAATAAAAGCACGATGATGTCATAGTGATTGGGCTCTAAAATTCTTATTTAACAGAAAAAAAAATGTGTGAGCTTTGTTTATAGAATAAGTTGATTAACATTTATAAAAGAAGTCTCCAGTTTCAGCACTAGTAACTAAAGTTTTTTGAGCTTACTTACTCACTAGTCTAGTAAACTAGAAAGAGTCAAAAATTAGCGCAATTTGAAGTTGACAAACAAGTTGTATAAGTGGGGGGGAAAAAAACACTATGCAGTAATTGATTAGAAATTTTTTAATAACCCGGATTTTAAAAATAAAAAAAATTAAATAAAAAGATTGTTGCTTTTGCTCTTCAGGTTGATTAAAATCTTGTTGTACTGATAAATGTCTCGCTTGTTTTCTTAAAATTAACATGTAACCTTACTCTGACTTTCATACTGTGACTTTTATACTGTGTTATACCTTTTTTATTTTGTATCTGCCCAATTTTAAGGCTAAAACAAGCGGTTATCTGGGCCGCTGCCTTGCAAACATGTGGATGTGAATATCAACACCGTGAGAGATGCAGAGCAAAGGAAGAGCAAGAACGCAAACAGACACGATGAAAGAGTTGCAGCTCTTATTTACAGACAGCGCTTTGTAGAGTAAGTGATGCTCTTCAGCTAATGATGCATAAGGGCTATCAAACTTTTGGCCTCGTTCCCGCCATTCATATTTGCACCTGGGAAAAATCCCACACCGGACATGTAATTACAGTCGCCGCCTTCCCCCGGTCGCGTCGCGCACACTTATTTTTCTTGATTAAAATCCAAGTCACTGTTGTGCAGGAGTAATTAATTACACTGGTGGCTTTGGCAGGTGCAGTGACGCCACCGCAGATGTTTTCAGCAATCTCAGATACACTGCTTTCTTGGGTGGAAAATGCAAACAGCGTGAAAAGCGCGATTCGTGTCCGTGTCACAGGAACGCACGCACATTACTGATTATTTTCCAAGAATTTAATGAGGCAGTAATTCCACCAGAAAAGTGTTAAAATGTGGGACAACATCAAACCATCACGGAGAGACGTGCTATAAAAACCACCTGTCTGTCATATACATCTGTTTCCGTTGTAATTACAACCAACCGCTACATTTACACAACCACCGTGTCCCACAAATGTGTGCACTTTTAGTAGCAAACGCCGTAATTAGTGCAAAAAGGGTGCCGAGAAAGGTTGTCTAATAGTTTGTGTAATTCGTCCCAGTTTTTAGCCTTTATTTTTTAAATGTTTGAAATGTTTTTTTGTTTTTTTTTTCAGTGAGCGATATTAGCAATTTAATCCCAAATCAAAGTAAGAAGTGATAGTTTTGTAAATAACAAAATTCAGTTCGATTCTTTTTTGGGCCGATTCACGTATTGATTTACTGACGCCAAAATCGATTTTTAAATGCTTTATTCCATTTATAATAAAGATGCACCGGTCGATCAGCCAGTGGCCAGAATTGTCTGTTTTTTAGCGTGATCAGACATGGCCGCTCATCCATGGACATAACTGATACTGTGCTGAGTGCTTTTGAACAGAAATGCATTTTCATGCCAGTCCATTATCAAACATTAAAAAACCTCCGATTAGCCTTTTTCTCCAAATTCTCGGAGCAAATTCATCTCAAACCCACACATTACACAAGCTTACACCAGCCTCAAAACACAACGAGCGCTAATTAGTCTCGTAACACATGCGTTAGTAGCCGCGCGTGGCCTCATGCTCAGAACTGCTCAACACACACTCAGGGCTTCTCAATGTCACTGTTTCTTGACGATCCAAGATGATACACTCTGAACTGTTCATACGCTGGCAGCTCGCGTGGTAGGAGCGACTTATTTGCAACGTTTGTTTTAAATAATTATTTTCGGATGACAGAGCTATGCGCTGCTCAGTAGCAAAGAGACATTTGTTCAATTTTATTTTAAGTTAAATAAGTTTGTTCGTGTTGTTTAAATGCTGCACTTGGTTTTTAAGTGAGAAAACTAAAGTTATAAGGAACAGACTACGTTTAATTAATCAGGTTAAATTCAGTTGGTGAAAAAGAAACTTTCAAGTTAAAAAAAAAAAAAAGTTCATGGTCTTAAAATTGTAACAGAATTAGGGGAAAAAATTTATATTGAGTCGAGATATTTATAAAATCTTGATCGTTCAGGCAAATACACTCCCTGTTTGGTAATGGGAGAGTGAATTACAGATGAGAAAGCGAAAAAGAAGAAGATCAGAAGAAGTTTCTTTTTTTTTCTCCGGCGCATTAAAATTTACTTGCTGTTATTTCAGCAGAGAAAATATGAACTAATCCTACAGTAGTAAAAATATTCAGTTTAGCTTTTCGAATTAATTTCTATCGGTGCAGGTTTTTGTTCACGTTGAGCAAGTAGCGCATTAGTAGCTTATTTTAAAGTAGATTATTGAATCTGGCACATAGCTGTTCTTAACATGGCTTTTACTTTTAAAAGTTCAATTTCAGGCAGATATCTAAGGACTGGCAAAGTTTCATTAAATTCTGTCCATCCAGTTTTGTGTAATGCTGTGACAAAATCAGTCCAGACAAACATACAGACATACAGACTGAAATTTTGGTTTTGGGTCGTCCAATGTATGAACGTAAAGATATCAAGGAAAAAGCGAGTTCTGACCAATGTACAGATGATAAAGATGACTCCAGGATGCACTATGGGACGAAGGTCGAGCCAGCAGAGGCGGTGTGATGCTCTGGCCGATGTTCTGCTGGGAAACCTTGACTCCTGCCATTCATGTGGACGTTGTTTGGACACGTACCACCTACCTTAACATTGCAGGATAATGCGCACTGCCACATGGCAAAAAAACGGTTTAAGAATTCGGCCTTCAAATTCTCCAGATCTCAATCCAATTAAGCATCTGTGGGACATGCTGGAAAAGCAAATCTGATCCATGGAGGCCCCACCTCACAGCTTACAGGACTTAAAGGATCTGCTCTAGGTGGCTTGGCGCCAGATACCACAGCGCACCTACAGAGGTCTAGCGGAGTCCACTTCATTGATGGGTCAGGGCTGTATTGGTGGCAGGAAAAAGTGGGATCTACTCAGTGTTATGCCTACCAGAAATGCTCTCCGTTCAACTATTAATCATCTATTAACATCACGCCCAAAGAAATAAATAAAGCCGTCCAAGCTGTAAAACTTTTGCTATCAGGTTAGCATTAAGCTTTTAGCATTAAGCCTTTAGCATTAAGCCTTTAGCATTAAGACTTTCACATGGACTATAAGTCAGCTTGGGGTACTTTTGGAACATCTGGTCTATGAGAAACAGCAGAGTCTGAGGATTCGCCTGTGTGGTTACTGATGACTGCAGCAAAGTCTAAATGTAGCCTACGAATGTATAGCACACATTCAATATGTGACCCTGAAATCTACACCTTCACAGGAAATAAAACATATCTCCTGTTCGAGAACCAAGGCTGCGTCCTGGGTGTTGGGTGTGTGAGTGGAAAGGTGGTGAAACGTAACCCTTTGCTCTAACGTCTAATCAATGACCGTCATCTAGTTATACGCTTTTTTCAAGGAGAGTAAACACTGTCTGGTCGAAAATCGACTACACGACTACAAATAATCCTGCACACTCCATGCCAAGTAGCCTTAGCCCTGTTCCCTTCGGAATGTCAATTTAACATAACACTGACCTCTGACCTTTCGGACATCACCCTGGAATTTATTTGCATGTGTGTTTAGTAAGCATGATTACCACACACTTGAATTTACATCTGAAACATGACCTGGAACCATAGCTAAAAGGATTCATTCAGCGTTACGCAGAGGAAGCTCAGCAGTTTGGCTGCAAACCAATAAACATGGCTTTTCATGCACCCTGAAGAAAATCTTTGGTATGAAGTGAATCTCAGCCTCCAGTCCGCTCTAGTTTACATTCTTTTAATGTTGCACACTTATAAACAGATTTTTAAAAGTTCCATGGTAGTCATTCGTGAACTTAGACGCGAGGCTAAAACATCTACACTGTTCTTGGGTGGCCTGAGAAAAACTGCTGTTAGCTCAAAAAAAAAAAAAAAATCTTTTTGTATGGCCTTTTTTCTTTATTCAATTATTTATTACTCATTCATCGTCTATACCGCTTCATCCTGTATATAAGGTCACGGCGGGGCTGGAGCATATTCCAGGAGACTTAGGGCAAGAAGCTGGATACACCATGTACAGGGTGCCAATCCATCGCATGGCATACACACATACACAAGAATTTGGGAATGCTAATTAGCCTAATCTGCGCGTCCTTGCGCTGTAGTACTCAGAAGAAAACCTAATATGCAAACTTCATGCACATAGACCTGAGGCAGGAATCGAACCCTTGAGCCTGGAGGTGCAAGTCAACAGTGATAACCCCTAAGCCACTGTACCGCCTATTTATTAATTCATTTATATATTGTTTCCCCACGTGTCCCATTGTAATGTTTTTTTGTTTTTGTCACCCTTCCAATGGAGAGGCTGGATGGAAGGGGACAAAAACATATGGATCATTCTCCAAGTTGTCCTATTCACCCGCAGCTCCTTTCTTTGGACAATTCCAACACTTTCAGAACATTTGATCCATTCCCTGTTTGTCCTTTTTTTATCAAACAGTGTTACTTATATATATATATATATATATATATATATATATATATATATATATATATATATATATATATATATAATAAAAATATATACTCAGTCCACCAAAAAATTTACACACCCTTCAAGAAAAGAAAAATAAGAAAAATAGTATAATGTGTATTATATTCATGTATATTTATTTTTTATTTTATTATTACTTTTTTTTTTTTAATAATTCCGTCACAACGTTTTTTTTTAAATAGTTTTATTTTAAGTGCTTTTTTGAAAGGGGTGATGATGAAGATTATTTTTTATATGCAGTTCACATACAGTAAATATAGATTCTGTTGTTAATAAAGGATCGCGTCTCACCTTATTAATATGCGCGTTACACAATTAGCGTGTTCGGCGTTGCGCACACATCAATCCCCAGCCTGATTTCAGAGTACAGCTGGCTTCCAGGGAACGTGACTGCTTCAGTGAAAGGATTTAACTTTAACAGGAACAAACAGGCGTCGTCGTGTTAGCTGTGTACTGAACAAACATGACAGCTCGCTCCACCACGGTGGGATTGCGGAGCTAAAGGCTAACCGCTGCCAGATTTCCTGAGTGACTGATCGAGGAACGCCCACACTGTAGAGCGCGGAGATGGCGAGCGCCGCCTGCTCGCTCGGTTTGTTGATAATTATAGGAAGTCCCGATCTTCATGTCTGAGCGACTGTAAAAGCATACACCGGCGCTGACGTAGAGCTCATCTGAAAAACGCAGGAGGCTGTTATCGAACTGCGTCATTGTTTCCTGCTCAGATGCTGAACTCGAAGCTTCTCATTTTGATGATTAGCTCATGAGAAGGATCTGAAACTCAAGCCTTTGACGGTCATTTTATGGCTTTTCAACAACGCTACGCATGATTAATTCCGAGGTCTTTTAATGCATTTACAAAAACTCTCCGCTCACTTGGATGTGAATCATGCTCAGGATGATGGAAGGGTTGTTTTAATATCATGCACATTTAAGCATATTGAATGTATAGCAGGGGGTGAAGACATGAGCCATGCAAAACATTATTAGTGCTTTTAGTTCAAGGGGAACAGTTCAGAGAGAGGAAACCGTGCCAAAACCACCGGCCCGGGGACTTGCATCACTTTCTTAAATTACAGCGGGTTTTTGGCAAGGCAGCTTGGTATTGTATCAGGGAGGAACCTTACATAATAATGAGAAACAGTTTGGAGTGAGTCTGTCTGAGGACTGAAGCGTCTGCTTTAATTCAAGTGTAATGAGAACAGCGTTCATTTTGACAGATAAGCGCGGTTTAGTCTTAAGCCCTATTTATACAGGATTAGGAGCTGTAAATGCTACCCTGTGATTTTTATTTATGGCCCCATAGCTCTTCTATCCCTTTTTTTTAAACACAGTAAACATCAAATATTAAAATTCTATTAATGTCGTATAATAATAATATGTCGGTTGCTTTAGAAGAGTACTTGCTTTTTTCGCTTGTCTTGACTGTGATTATTAGACAGAAAAGTCATTTATACAGTTGGATGGTGTGTGTAGTAATGTGTATTGTTTTTCTGTTGTTGTTTTTTTTTCTATTTCACTTTTTGACAGTTTTTTTACTTGTTTCGTATCATTAAAATTTTTATTGCGTTCATCGCCTTGTTGAAAAGGTAATAAAAGCTTTTGAGATGAGTCAGTGACTAAATGCATGGTAGCGTAGTGGTCAGTCCTGTCGCCTTGTATCGCTGCGGTTTGGCTTTGATTCCCGCCTCAGGTCTGTGGGCATGGAGTTCGCATGTTTTGTGGGTTTCCTCCGGGTACTTCAATAAAAAACGCATACCGTCTAGGCTAATTGGTGTTCCCAAATTGGCCGTGGTGTGAATGAGTGTGTGTGTATGCGATGGACTGGCACCCCGTCCAGGGTGAACCCCGCCTCATGCCCTAAGTCTCCTGGGATAGACTTCATTTAAAAGAGACAGAGAGAGAGAGGGAAGAAAGTAACATTTGACAAACTAAAGATTTTCGTCATCATCTTATAATTTTAAATATTTCTTTTTTGTTGTACAAATGTGCATTAGTGTCTCGGGACAAAAACACACACACACACACACACACACAAATTAAGCCACTTTATCACAGTGTCCTTGCAAGCGCAATTTTATTTTATGTGTTGAAGAAAATGTCTTTCATTTCGTCACAGAGTTTAAATACAAAACACGACTTATTCGTTTACTGTTTTGTTTTTGTAGTGGATGAAAGCTGAAGAAAACCTTAAACGTTGAACCAGAAAAAGCCTCAGCTCCAGTTACATAAAGCCTTCGAAAGTTAGCGTGCCCTGGTAATGAGCTGGCATGAGGCTAATGCAGACGCGTGTATTATGTCTCGTCTCGTCTGCACCTCTGTCCAGCATTAAAGGATTGAGGATTAAAAGCCACGTTCTGGCCAAGTCTGGATTAGTGTCGAACCTCCTCCTCCTCCTCCTCCTCTTTCTCCTTCTGTGTCTGTTCATCCGTGGACTGCTGAAGCAAGTGCCAGGTCTGGACCGCTCCGCCTCGCTCTCTTTCATGTCTCAGCTTCTTTTCTGTACAGATTAACGGAAAAGCTGCACCTCTGTGTAATTGTTCATGCAGGGAACAGGCTGAAATGCTGTTGGTCAGCGCAATAAAAACTAGAACAGAACAGAACAGTGTGTTCCTAGTTGAATGTGTGCAGAAGTGAATCAGGAAAAGTCACGCAGAGTTCCCGACCCGGGTCAACACAACACAACCCGCAGCACTTCATCATTACCGATACCATCAGAAGGCTTCTGAGATAACCTACTTAGCGACTTTGTGTGAGGATCGATACACCCACAGTTGTATGGACAGGCACTCAGCAGGGAGAAAAGTCGTCACTTGAGGGCTCTTCGGTTGGGTCACAGGTCTGTCTTTCTGAAGGTGCTCTACTTGAAAACTTTTCAGAAGGGAAATTATTCTACTAGGCACATTTTAAGCTTTCGCTTAATGAAAAATCCTTTACTGAAACAGCAAGGCCAATACTTTTGTTTTTGCCACACTCAAGTTTGAGATCAAAAGCTGAAATTGTACTTTCTTTCAGCTCCTTCCACCAAGGGGATGACACAGTGGACCATCCAAGCCACATAACTTGGCACAGGTTCAACGCAAATGATAGATTGTGATACCGTCACCCTGCCTGTGGAGGTTGTTGATTGTTGTTTTGGGAGTTTTGTTCGCAGCTCCCACAGTGTTTGTCAGCTCTTGATGTTGGTTTCCTTGGCTGACCTGTTCCATGTCTGGTTGTTAGCATGCAAGATGTTTCTTAATGTTTCAAGACATTACGCATTTTTGTATGTGTATTTTTGTAATTTACCTCTTTTATCAACTTCAAAATGACTCACTTTTCTCTAATAGGCAGCCTTCTGGTCTATTGTTGCTTTATCCTTTTTAACAATGATTGCAGTCTTCAAGGGCTAAACCAGGGCTTCAACCAAGACCAGAAATTTTGTGCTGTTAATTAAAGTGTTAATATAATAAATCTAACAGGCCATACCTGGGCAACCAGAAACACCTGTCACTCACATGTTACAGTATTCTTATTTCAATAGACGGATGGGATGGATCTTATGGGTCACACAGTTGATGGAAGGTTGGATGGCTGTAACAGAAAGAATGAGTTAATATATAATGGGTGGGAGGGGATATGATATATGAAATGTATTAAATAAGCTATGATAAATTGAATTGGAATGGAGAGTCAATGATGGGTTGATGGAGAGATGGGATAGGATCGAATGGATGGATGGATGGATGGATGGATGGATGGATGGGTGAGTGGGTGGGTGGATGGATTGAATGGGATGGAACAGAACGGGAATTAATGGATTGGATGTGATGAATTAGGGTAAGAGTAAGGTAACAGGATTGAAAAGGATACTGTAGAATTGGATGGATGGATGGATGGATGGATGGATGGATGGATGGATGGATGCTGTGGGTTTTTTTTTTTTTTTTTTTTTGGAAAAGAAAGCTCTGCCTAACCATACCCATGGTTTTTATTCGATTATTAGATTGTGGAGCCACTGTTTGGAACAAACCAAAAAAAAAAAAACATAAAGAACCCTCAAAACACTGTTGTTAAATTACAGTAAAGACTTTACAGTTAGTGTTTTAAAGGCTAATCTTCTGAGGTCTGAGGCACAAAGTTTAACCATGATGTTGGAGCACATTATGCCCCAGAGATGAACAGGTCACTGTGGGCAGACGAGGTCTAAACCTGTAAAGGTTTAAGAAAGAGAGAAATTCCATGAGCGGTTTCAGTATAATAAAATAACAAAGCCATCGTCCATTAAAAGTCAATTTACCCTTTAGTGGCTTGAAAGATTTTTTTTTTCTAAAGCCTTTTCCAACCTAAATACGGCTAGCATATGTCTCTGAAGGACTGTCTCTGTGGTGTTTCACGTATTCACAGGGGACGCTGTTACTGAGGTTCACAAGTTTGAGTAATAATTTAACAGAGAGGTCAGGGTCTAGACGTTGCCTGTATGAGCATCCCGTCTGTCTCTGTAGTGACCACAGAAGCCCAGACAGGCTGGGACGTACAGTACACTTCAGACTCAGGATCTGCGTTCAGATAACTGTCTCCAGTTCGGACCAGAGGACGTTCAGCTGTACAGTTATGAAGGAACTGTTCCTAGAACACTCTGCAGTGTTATTTGAATGAGAGATTTCCAGACATCTGTGTGTTTAGGAATACTGCCGGAGGAACAGTTCTGATGGATTGGCATAGGATAAGTCACCCCTTGAGATGGGCGTGTGTTCAAAATGCTCATCACACTAAATCATTACTAAGTCACATGACAGTAACATGTCTAGACTCTGTACCTGGAGTAGGAACTCCTCACTGATTAGGTAAGGATCCTGTACAAGCTTCGCTTCTCAGCCTCGTCCTTTTAAACGTCATCTATATTTTAGTGTTCTGGGCTTTAAACGCAGTTTCCTTTTAGTTTTAGTTTGATGGACAGCATTTGAAAAGACCAAGCGCTTCAAGGACTGACTTTATACTAACAGACAAGCGTGAAACCTCTCTTCAGTCTTTTCTTCAGCTACGATGGGATATCCATTACCTGGGGTTATTTCTACTGGTCCCTTTATAGACGGTAAAACACTGCGTAATCCTTCCTGACTTGAATTTGCAGTGCGTAAGGAGTACTGACACGACTAGGATTTCGTTTCAGAGATATTTCACTGGTAATCACATTACCCGCCTCAATATGGAGAACGAGTTCATTCTAAAGCTTTTGTGACATTTCGGTCTTACACACAATCCAGTTTGGCACAATCAGGAGCAAAGCATTATGGATCTCAGAAATATGGTACATGAAACAGGACAGTGCTGAAATTTTACTCGCCGGACTTTTTTTGTCCTCTGAGTTCCAAAACAATGTTTTATTTATTTATTTATTTATTTATTTATTTATTTATACATACAGGATCAAATCTGGTCTCAGTCTCTCCCTCTTATTTGTAGTCGTTTTGGCCGGACACATACTTTAGTTTCTCTGTGTGGTGTTTTATTACTATAGCTGGTAAACAAAGAGCTAATAATAAATAAGAGTTTTTCCGTTGGCCAACAATCCGAGGTTGAGCGGAGGCTAGTCGGGCCCGGCGTTGTTATTTTGCCAAAACAGTTGATATATTTATCAGATTAAAAGGCAGCCAAGTCGCCGGGCTCTTTAATACGCCGGGCCGTCTCGTCCTGAAGCGTTTCATTGTCACAGTACCCCTCTGTGCTGGCCATGGGAATAAAATGACCGCTCTGACCATG
The DNA here is from genome assembly GCA_011419295.1 of Clarias macrocephalus. Taxonomy (NCBI): domain Eukaryota; kingdom Metazoa; phylum Chordata; class Actinopteri; order Siluriformes; family Clariidae; genus Clarias; species Clarias macrocephalus. Next base: position 168,517 of record JAAGKR010000161.1, read on the forward strand.
AATTACCCGCTTGTTTCAGAGTTTGTGTCAATGTTGTAATGAGAGTGCGCATGTGTTTCCCTTTCATATGGCACTGGTGGTGCCACTGCCTCTGGGTACAGCATAGTCCTTCATTAGACAAAGGATTTTGGCCAGCACTGAAAACACACACACACACACACACATACACAAACTAAATTAAAAGTGTGTGTAATTGTAGATATGGTAAAGCTTTCTATGGGGAGGAGTTTATTTACCATACATGGAAGGAGTTTCCAGTTTCAGTGCTTTGAAACCAAATAAGCATTTTGGGTTTCGGTAGGGGAAAAAACAAACATTGTTTTAATAGACATCATTAGAAAGCATTAGGCCTGAGAAATCTTTCCAGAAAGATCCACAGAGCATCTGTGATGATGAACAGTACCGATGAACTTGGTGAGAGCGCTGAGCTTTAGACGTTCAGGGTCTAGAATACGAGTGAGTCTCAAAAAGTTTCAGGATTAGTTCTGTTTACAAGCTCTGTTTTTTCTCCCTCATATGCCTTAAAACCTGGCTGTAGAACTCGCTATTGATGGTCTTGTGCTCTGTCTACAAACATGCACTCGGTTGAGCTGCGGACCTGCATCGCTTTTTTCGGTGTTGGAGATGATTAAGACTGTTGCTGCGTCTCAGGGTCGCACACATACACCGACGTTTTTGAAGCGCAATGTCACTTAAAACACCTCGAACAACTCATCACCGTAAACTTGCCAAATAATGTCTAACGTCTCTGTGTCAGATTTGCATGCGGAATTTCATGTTCCCCCTTTTTTTCTAACTTGCTGTTCATGATGTAATAGCAGGTGGGCAGAATAGCACCAGTTGCACAGCTCCCTATGTAACCAGGACAATGTCTTTTGGCACACTGACTTATGAATGTCGGTGCTCCCTGTGACTGTGTGTGCTGCCATCTGTTGGCGTGTTACAAAACTAATATCAAAACTTTTTAATATCCCCTTGTAAAGCTACAAGTTAATGCATTTTGGAAACGTAAAACTGTAGCCCTGGATTTTATTGTGTTTCCAGAAATGTAATGGTAGGATTGATGTAGCATATATAACACAAAATATATATTTGTTACATTTTATTTACAATTTATAGATAAAATGAATCAAATGTGCTTTAGAAAGAGCAAAACAAAATAAAAATTGAAAATGACAAAACTTTTGGCCTTCATCAACTAAAGAAAATGTTCAAATGACTGGGATTGGGTTAAGAACTGTCCTGGTAGGGTAGTGCTGAACTTTTAGTGCTGAACTTTCAGCTTCACAAAAGAGATGGACTTGCAAAAAACATAATGAATTAGTGTGATTTAAGGTCACTTAATCACTTGGTGAATCACTTGATCATGAAAAAAGAAAGTAGGAATCGGAATGAAAGTAAGAGCGTTTACATACACACACACACACACACACACACACACACACACACACACAATGTGACGAGCACTCACATGATTGGGACTAAACAGTTGAAGAAAAGTTTACATTTTGCTAGGGAGCATAAAGATTGGACTTTGAAGCGACTGAAAAAGGTCATAGAGTCTGATTAGCTCAGATTGAGCCAATTCCAGAGTGATGGGCGTGTCAGGGTAAGAAGGGAAGCGCACGAAGCGATGCAGCCATCATGCATAGTGTCCACTGTACAAGCCTCTGGAGACAGTGTTATGATCTGTGGTCGCTTCAGTCGCTCAGGTCCAGACTCAACAACGTTATGTAGCAATAAAATCAGTCAGCTGACGACCTGAATGTACCTTTGGAGTTTTTCTTTCCTGATAGAACAAGCATGTTACAGGATTGTAATAAAGTGGTTCTGGGAGCACGAGGATGGATTTTTTTCAACACTATACACATATACTATCATACTCTCGTATACGAGTAAAATAAAATCTAAAATTGTGTAAGGACAGATTGGATACATTTGAAGTTGGCGGTCACATTTTAAACCGTCTGGGAGAAGTCTTATTTAGTAAGGTTTAGTCCTGAAAGTCTTTCCTGCCCTTCTGGGGAAAGCTCAAGGACAAAGATTCAGTAACACAATGTCCAAGGAGACACTAAGAATATACTGTATATACCGTATATATATATATATATATATATTGTCTCCAAGCTTCAGGCCAAAGTAAAGCGAGTGATGCGGTGTATCAGGAACATCATGAAGGCATTAAGCTGAAATTAGATGTAGAGACAAAATAAACATTTTGTTCCAGCGGAGGTACATCAGAGTTATCCGTACCGTGACACATCTTTAAGTTTGACCTCTAAGAGGAATGTGTCTTAACCACCCATTTCTCTCAAACTGGGAGGCTCTCAGCTCTAACAGCCAAATCACGCTATACTGTAGTTACACACTGTGAGATGATTAATTACGCAAGTGGTGATACAACTGTGTAATGTCATAACAAATTTTTAAAAAACGCGAATGCTGCAGAAAAAAATGCATGTTAAATTCTAGCTCGCCTTAGAGACGTTTCCAGGTGACACACGAAAGTTGTGTTTAGGCCAAGATGGATGTAGTGCGGTCTCCTAGGGCCAAAATTTCCAGCCTCACCCTTGTCTGTTTTCCTTCAACTCCAAGGATGCACACACAAACATGACAAAAAGCAAAGTTACACCCTGATATCACCACATCGTGTGTGGCAACATGGCAACACGTGCGGCATCACAAGTTTACCTTTATGCATTAGTCGAGGCAACACTTCTCAAGCAAGTCTCCAAACGTGACACAGGCTTTACAACTTTATAAATGTTATCTGAAATGAAAAAGTCTGCAGTTTCTTGGTCTAGTGTTTGTTTTCATCTTCAAGAGAGGCTGGTGAAGCCTAATAACTGTTTACATCATACCTATGACACAAAGTTTTTTGCCTATCCCAGGAGACTTAGGGCACGAGGCGGGGTACACCCTGGAGAAGGTGCTGGAGAACTCATCGCAGGGCACACACACATACACACACTCACGCACTTATTCACACACTATGGGCAATCTGCCCACAAAATGCCAATTAGCCTACTCTGCATGTCTTTGGACTATGGGAGGAAACCGGAGTACCCGGAGGAAACCCACCATGCATACAGACCCGGAACCTGGCGGTGCAAGGTGACAGTGCTAATCACTACGCCAGCATGCCGCCTTGTGGTGTTCTCTAGTAAAGTAAAAATTTTACTTGCATTGAAGTGCCATAAGATAATTGCAGAACAAAATAAACTCTGCTTGTAACAGGAACTCATTAAGCCAGTCAGGTTGTTGATTATTTTCCCTGAGAGCATGACCCAGACTGAGTTATTCCCTGAATGTGCAACTGCAAAACAGTTTTGTAACTGAAAATGTGTGTGTGTGTGTGTGTGTGTGTGTGTGTGTGTGTGTGTGTGTGTGTGTGTGTGTGTGTGTGTGTGTGTGTGTGTGAGACTCCTAAGCGGCTCTTGGATTCATTACAAGATGTGGTCAGTGTGATCAATCTCCATGCTAGCGAGGCAAATCCCGATCCCAGAGCCCGGCTAAATTTAGCCTGAGCTGTAACCCAATCATCATGCTCATTGTCGTATACGTATGTTCAAAACTCAAACCTGGAATTATTTATCCTGAAATAAACATGTGCTGGTAATTACTGATGATGATGATAAGCACTGGTTATTAGGTCTATTTATGAATAAGAAGTTTCCGTTCATAATAATTAAAGAAGTGAAACAACTTGTGTGTCATTAAGAGCGAATCAGTGGATCTGTACAATAGTTTTTCAACAGTGACATAAGTACTGTGCAAAGTACTGTACTATTATGAGTACTGTGCAAAAGTCTTGACACTCCCCTCCCCCCGCCTCATTTCTACAGTATATATGGTGCTTCCGACCTTCTTGTATTGTATTTTTGACACAGTCTTGATGAATAGTTCTCCAGACTTCCTGAAGAACTTTTTTGCCTCTTATTTTGGGCAAGATTTTGGCTCGCATCATTTTCAGTCCGGTCCCTGTACCTGAGCAATTTCATTGGAATGTTTTTTGTTAGTTAATCCACACAGTGACCTTTGAATCATTCAAGTATTCCCGTAAGCCATGAACCAGTGAGAAACCAGTGCAGATGATGACAGATGATTAGTATACTGGTGATGCTGAATGCTGAGTGGTTGGAACAGACGAGAGGGGAAATGAGGTCGCTGCTGATTTTGTTACATAAACAAATGATTTTTTAATTGTATCTTTAGGCAATTTGCAACCTATGTTTGCTCCCATTTTGTTCAATTTAATGTCCTTTATGTATTAAATTCAATATGAAGAAATGAAGAAATTATTTGTGTGTTCAATAAAAATAAAATGATAAAAAGGTGAAATATATATATTTTTTTTAAATATAGTATTTTTATAGCAGTTTTTCCTTTACACAGGTAAATAAATTCTGCACTTTTATACCATATACCATTGCCTGGCTTATTTCAGCTACATTATGTGAGCTAATTCATTTGAAAAAATTAATTATGCTCAGAAATTATGCAAGAACGGAGAGATCATAGAATCGCCAAAATTGGACTCGATTGAATGGTTGAGCTGCGGCAGCAGCAGCAGCAGTAGCATTTCCTTTTACATAGCAAAATTAATTCTGCACTTTCATACTAGTCCACAAATTCAGCACCTTGAACGGTTCTTTGGTCAGCCTGAAACTGTTTGATGAAACCAAGAACCCTTGAGAAAGAGTTGTTTTCTAACAACGTAGTACATACGTAATATTATGTAGAAAAGTTGTATTCTGAAACTGAATTAATAATTGTTTATTGTTAAGGTTGAGCTTTTCCGTAATTTGTTGTTCTTGCAAAATAGACATATTAGAAAAATGTGAATAAAAATATTAGTCTCATAATTAACAGTTATTTGTATTAACAGTTTTATGGGTGAAGCTATTCTCCAGTTTTAACACACATTTCATTGTTTTCTTGCACTTAACATTTTTTAATTAAATTATCAACATGTTTGATTAAATTAGTGAATTAGAGAACAAATAACAACGAAGTGCATGATGATAAACTGAACTAAACAACGCAGGCCAAATGTTCCTGGCATGCTGAAGATGATGCATGTGTATTTAACATACATCTCTGATCACTGAATAATTTCCTAAATATTTGAAAGGGATTGAAAAAAAAGATAAGCCCTTTTTGTCTCCCAGTCCTAAAGGCAAAAGAAAAGATCAACTCTGACCTCATCTAAAAGGTTCTGGAGCTTCTTAGATTACCTCTCTGTGCTCTAAAACTCAATCACAGGAGCTTTTGTCACACTCGAATGTGTGGCGAGAGAGTGAAGAGGCCCAGAGTGACCTTTATACAATAGCCGGCGCTCTCAAAATATGAACCGTCGAGCTTAACGGCACAGTATGAAACTCGTTCTTTTTCTGAAGCCACAATTGCATTCACCGTGTGGATTAGTGTCTGCCCTGCAGTCAACCGTCAAAAACATCGCCTCCTGATTTCAACCCAATTCGAGCGCTGCACCTGGTCGTCGTCCTCCAGGAGAGGGACGAGAAGACGCAGACGTTGTCTTTCTCGGCAAAGGCCTGGGTTTTGAAGCAATAAAACTACTGAAGGTGTTTTAATCAACATTGAGACGCTGTCTGTGTAACTTTTCATGTTGACGCTCACTCTCGTCGCGGGGGGGGTTCACTCATTCGCACACTACGGGCAATTTGGGAGCGCCAATTAGCCTAATCTGCATGTCTTCAGACTGTGGAAAACAGAAACTACATTACATGCATCTTCTGCACATACTCACAGTATCGTTTCTTCCTTTTTTGATGTGGTGCATTACCACAGACGATACTTGTCATTTGTTCATTCTTTGTCCACGCATATGGACATACTCCAAACATGCATAAATGATCGTTGCATGCGTACACGGATGATACAGAAGTGTTTATGGCTGGAGTTTGTTTGTCTCCGGGCTGTAAATTCTCTGAGGAATAAGCTGCTGTCTTGCTGATGTGTGAACATTATGCCTGCGTCAAGAAGATGCCCACGTGTGCCAATCATAGCATGGCACACAGATAAAGCGATGATGGAGCATGCATGTCTCAGAGTGAGGTTTTTTTTTTTTTTTAACTGATCATTGTTTTTCACATTTGCGTAAACGTACACAATGCTTCACTTAAAGCACAATGCTTGCATAAACTTTTTCACACCCACAAAGTTTCCTTAAAAATTTTGAATAAAGCCCTATTTGATGGAGCCTGCTTTTGTCAGTGTTAAAGACTGAATAATGAGGGCTTTTTTTTTTGGCATAAGATTGTGTTATGTGCGCAATAAAACACTCTGGTGTTGTGCTGTTAAAGAAACTAATCAACACTGAAATGATGTGATGCAGCAGAGCTACTGTAACCAGCCTGGAGTTGATTATCTTCCTGAATCAGGACGACCATAAAACTTCACCATCTCTAATTGTTTAAACTCTGTTTGTATTTCATCAAGATGTTACTATAGAAACGGTATTAGAACGAGCACACTGCTGTCAGAGCTGCTGTTCTAGAGAATTAATCAACACCTTGTGATTTCAGGATTCAACAGCATTATTGAGATAAAAGATGAAAGATGAAAGATGATTGTTACATAGTGATGTTTGCTTTAATTATTCCCGTTTTCACTTCATTAAGTCAAAAATCCTCTAAATGTTGTTTCAATGTAGTAAGCAATAGTGTACAAAAAATCTATGTACTGTATTTTAAGACAATATTTCAATAAGTGTGACTCTTGAGAGATCATTCCTGCATTATTAAAAGTTTTTGAACCCCTTGAGCTTGTTTTATTAGAGTTTAATTACTTTTTCTCATCGTTCAAACTAAATCACTGAGTACAGTAATTAATTAAAGAAAGCTAAATCCTTGCGGAGCTTCTTAAACGCTTACTTTCAGTTTTTGGAGTATATTTTTTAGTCTTTAGATCAAAGACAGACACATTTTAACCTTGTTTATAAACATAAAGAAAAATGACAAAACACAATGCTAGCATTAACTGTAAAATAAATATCTGCCTTGACTCGGTGATCGATTCCCTTTTTAGTTAGTTTAGTGTAAGCTTACTATAGCTAGTTGACATGATGTGTTTTAGGCTGATTATAATCTACAGGTTAACTGTAGTTCATTACAGTGATCGAGTTCTGGCTTTTCAATAAAATCCAGGTTTTATTAGTTGTTTCAAGAAAGTAGTAAATAAATATTGATGTTTTTCATTTCACTAACCATTTAACCAGAAATGGTTCTAGATTTCTTAGACTTTTCAATTAAAATGGGATTTTTGCATCAAAAACTGCTTAAGGAGGTTCAAAACCTGGCAGCGTGCACATCAATCTTTGATCCATGGGCGATGTCGGTTCTCCAACGTAATTGGTCGGTGGAGTGATTTTGGCCGTCTTTCCGTGACCTTGACAAACAGAGCAACCAGACAAAGAGCAAACGGACAGATGGAAAGGCAGGTAAACAGACGTGCAGAGAGAAAGACGGACGGACGGCTTTGACGTGACCTCGGAACAGGTTTTCAGATCGGTCAGTGTGTGGATGCGTGTTCGCCACCTCGTTCCTCAAACTATGAATCGTCCACAACCCGCATCACAACCCTGCAAAACCAGCGCAACATGTGTGTGACCGACTTATACAGCTCGACCACAAACCAATAAGATGAAGGTGTATTTTATCTAAATCAATAAATTTACTTGGATAAGGGTTTGAACCATGAGTAAATTATTTGTTTAGTTAAAACAATGCTAATCGCCCCAAAATAAACTGGGTAAAAAAATAAAAATAAAAAGGAAGTCTTTTAATATGCTAATTTTTCAATAGGTGTTTTCCAAAAGGTGTACTAATATTTAAATATTTAAGTCTAGTAACTAGATCTAATTATGATATTTAAACATTTAGTTTAAATTTTAATCTACTAGTGCTTGTTATAATTTGCATATCTAACACTCATTATAATTAAGTGCTTAGTCATGTGACTGGGGCTTGTTATTATATTTAAGTACTTACTCAAAAGATTAGTGCCCATTATAATAGTTAAGTACTCTGTCATGTGACTGGGTCTTTAAGTACCAAGCCATGTGATTACTGTTTGTTATAGTATACAAGTAGTTTTTCATGTGACAAGGGCTCGTTATAATAATTAATTACTTAGTCATGTGACTAACTCTTCTTGTAATTAAGTACTTAGTCATGTGACTAGTGCTCGTTATAATTAAACACTTGTCATGTGATTAGGGATCATCATAACATTGAAGTACTAGTCACATGACTAGCACACACTATAATTAAATATTTAGTCACGTGACTAGAGCTCGTTATAATTAAATACTTAGTCATGTGACTAGGGCTCATAATATTTAAGTACTAGTCAAATATTAGCAAGTGACTAGCGCTCACTAGAATTAAATACTTAGTCATGTGACTAGGGCTTATTATATTATTTAAGTATTTTGTCGGGAGACTAGCGCAGATTATAATACTTGAGAAAGAAACACGGCGCAGAGCTGAACAGAAGAAGACACCAGCAAATAGGAACAGATTCTGCTGTTAAAAAAAGAAATCTAAAGTGGCACTGAACACTTTTTAATAGAGTTCACCTAGGACAGCAGTTTGAAAGATGGCATTAATTTGCATAAATTAATCTTCAGCCATGCTTCTGGTTTCATGCAGTGCAGCAAGTCATGCACATTTCAACAGGGAAAAGATACATTTATATGTGTGCTTTGTATTCATTTTGTATTTTTAAGGTCCCGAAAAAGCATTTTGTGTCTTATTTCAGGTAGGCGCCAAAATCCAAGAGTCAAAAAAATCTTAAATATATCCCAAACCATGTGTAGCAGATGGAGCTTCTACGCTGAACAAGACCCTTCTGATTCCTTACTAACGTTTATGTATAGCCAGGATGATTTATTCCATATAATTATAAACCTCTTGCAAAAACGAAAGCCAACATAAGCATCATTATGTTTTTTACGTCCAAACCAGCTGTGTTTCTGTCTGTTCCTTATATTTTTCTCTCCTGCATAAAGCGCCTTCTCCTGGAGACATTTTGCAAGTGCAGCTTCCACCCAACCGGTCTTCATCATGTACCATGTTGTTTTTTCCGACTACTAAGTTTCTGGTTCGAATTCAGTTTCAGGGTTGTACACCTATGCTGGTTTCTATAGCAACAGCTCCTTCACATGGACTCCGTAATACATGCTTCATGTAAAAGAATAAAAATGTGTATGTAATCGTTTTCCGTGAAATGTTTATGGAAGGAGTCTCCAGTGTCCGTGTTTTATACCGTGCAGAAGCAAAGCTGTAAGATTTCCCAAATGTTCAGGACTGAGAGTTTTCGCAGTTGCAGTTAGTAAAATGACAAGCTTAGGGTTTTGCTTCATGAGACAGACAAAGAGGCTAAACATATAGAGAGTTAAATCATAATATCTTCCGATTGTAGCACATGCTGTTAATTTTTTAATCATTCATTTTTCCTTTCTGTACATCTTTTGTTAAGGAAGTGAATTGAGAATGTTGTGCAAACATTATAAAGATTGTGATCCCTTCCTCTCCTTCTTCTTGTTCTTCTATTCCCACCATTCTGGTATCAGGGGTCAGGGGTAGTTCAGTGGTTAAGGCATTGCACTACTGATTAGAAGGTCCTGAGTTCAAACCCAACAACCACCAAGGTGTCCCTGTTGGGCCCTTGAGCAAGGCCCTTAAACCTAAACTGCTTGGATGTGTAATGAGATAAACATGTAAGTCACTCTGGATAAGATTGCCTGCCAAATAATACAATTGGAATTGATACATATTGTGTCAGAATGTAGATGTTTCTTAGCTAGTCTAATCTACACTTTCTGTTCCCTGTGGTTTATTTCCTTAGCCAAGCACTCACAAAGGCATCTCTTGCTAGACTGAGGTGACGATGGTACTCCCACAGTTCCTCCTCCAGGGTGTTCTGACTTGGCTAGATGTCGTGAAAGGGTTTTTCCTTCACCAGTGAAAGGATACGCTGATCATGCATTTTAATTGTCTTCTGTGGTCATCCAGGCCTTTTGATGTTCAGCATTGGGTTTTAGGAATTGCTCCTTAGGCAGCTCCTAAGGTTTATTCTCTCTCTCTCTCTCTCCTTCTCTGGTGGGTCTATTTTGGGTTGACCTCCTTCACTTGCATGAAAACCATTTGGAGTGCATATGGAGAGACTCTGAAGTTCCATGAAATAACCAGAAATGGACCACAAATCACAATCAAATTGCTTATCAGTCCGTTTTCCAATTACATTTGAGACTGAGAAAAAAAAAAACATGACTTGGTTAAATATATCGTACGAGTTTTTGTAAACCCCATGAACTAAAACTCAGTGTTTCATTTCAAATCCATTATAGTGCTGTACTGTACAGAGGCCCAAATATAAAAATGTCCAAAAACTTCTGCACCTGACTGTATACATACCTCAATATGGGAAGCACTTAATCACTGAATGCTATATGCTTTGGAGGGCAAAAAAAAAATATTAAATCAATGATGTCTGCAGGGGGAGAGAGTACTGTAGGTGTGCATTGTGAAATGCTGCCCTCTTGTGAATTTCAGGCATTTTGGCCTATTTGAGTCAATGACTCAGCAAGTAGGCTAATATTACATCAAGTATTTTCCTCCATCTTCATGAATTGAACTACCTAAAAAAAGTGCCCCTATTTAAGAACCTAAACAGCCTGTTTTTGTCAATCTTCCTTTCACAAAGTGAACACCGGCATCTTTACAGGTTAAACGACTCAAAGTGGAAAGAAAGGCGGGATATTTTAGACGGAGACTCCCGAACAAAACTGGTTCTTCGAACACTAGAAGGGTCAGAGTGCTTCTTGGCTCAGGCCGGGAGGAAGCTATTCAGCTTCGAATGGCTTCGGGGAACTGTAGAATAAGGCGCACAGACGATCTGTTCTAATGCCGAAATGGGACTTAATTGGACTGATGGAACTTATTTAACCCCTAGAAGGAATGTGGGAATTAAAAGGCTTAAAAACAGTCATGTTGCCTGAGAAATAAAAATTGGGATCACAGTAATTCTTTAGTCTGGTTAATATGACTTATCAGCGCATAGACCTCAGATTCCGCTCTTGTTTTATCACTGCGTCACGACATTGTTATCATTTTTACTAAATATAATAAAGGGTTTATTGCTAATGTTGCATGTCTGCTAATTAAGCCCCGATTCCACACAGATCCGAGGCGGGAATTCAATCCTCGAATCCTTGTATACCACGCCACTAACACCACCTAAATATATAATGTAAAATCAAATATATAATTTTTATTTCTGTGAAGCTGCTTTGTGTCAAAATCAATTGTTTAAAGTGCTTTGCAAATAAAACTGAATTGAATTTATATCACACAAAATGCTCATTTTGAACACCATTTCCACATCTGGGCATGTCCAGTTTATATGTTATTATATACATCACTAAATTCTCACCTAAACAAATGACCATCGTACAATAGGTTAAGAATCTAAGCACGTCAAATCTTCCGTTAACAACAAAATGTTTCCAGTTTTTAGAATTCATTTTTCTTAACTTTTAACAAATTAGGACTAATCAATAAACAAATGCATCAGACCTGTTTTTTTTTGTTTTGTTTTTTTTTGTCTAAAACAGGTATCAAAAGTGTAGTATAACACTGAAAAAAAGGAAAAAGTTGATCATTTTACACATTAAAACTTATGGAGATTGAAAGAATCTATCGAAAAGATAATCAAGAGTCACAAGCATCTGTTTATTACAACTTAATAACATCAGCTAACTATAAAACCATCACCAGAACAGCTCTAACATCATCTCTCTTTAACAAAATTAATGAATCAGACGTAGCATTTACCAACTGTGTAAAGTTGTTTGAGAACAACAATGATAATTTATCTATTAGTACAACTGCACAGTTACATGAAATACAAATGTTCTATTCTTGGTACAGTTGAATTGTGTTTTATTAAACTGTAATCAAGGAGTACTGACATAGCATGGGAAATTATTTAAGATTGAAATGTTGACCAATTGCAACCAAAAAAAAAAAGAAAAACACACACAGTGAAATAGCCCTGAACGATAAATTACCAGATGAAGACAGACTGAAAGTTTAAAAAATTAAAATAAAATAAAAGTAAAAAAAAAAAAAAAAACACTTCTACCAAATGCTGGTCATTGTAAACACTGTCATTTTAAAAAAGAAACAATGAATTATAATCTAATAGTGCAATACTCCCAGAGATTTGAAACATGTTAGTGTCGTGTTAGTAAAAAAAAATAAAAATACATTATACAATTATTCTATATCAACATAAATATAACAGGTTTTTCTCCCCAATATCAATACTAAGCTAAAAATGGATCGAAATAAAGCGACTCTGCAGCAAGAATAAGACACGATCAGTTCAGATTTAATTAACAAAATGTCACTTTTCATTGTCGGGATAAAAATACCAGCTCAGGACAATCTATCGGGTCGATTTCATTACGCACACGTAAGCAGTGTTCACAGAAATGAAGTTCATGCCTCATTCATTCTGCATCACTGGACCAGTCTATAAACATGAACATCGATATGTTAAGATAATAATTAAAGCCTCTGTGCCTTGTGTTGTACAGTAGTTGGATGTTTTAATGCTCCACACAAAACAGAAATGATTTAAGTTAAAAGTAAACTAAGCCCTTGCGTGTAAGCAATTACCTGCTTCATAAGCATAAAGCGACGGTGGAGGATTTACACTTCTGTGTTTAACATAAAGCAGAGGAGTGAGAAGAATACTAGATAATCATTAATGTATTTTTATTATTTATACGGATGAAAAATAGACAGGGAGCTGTACTGGAGCGGAGTCACTGCTTACCACTATGAAGATGGTTAATTGCCCATAACAGCATGTTTCCAAGTGTTTTATTCTTTTAATTTCAATGTTTACTGTTTTCTGTTAATCAGTGAACGATGCACTGTACTTTCTGTCTGTTAATGGTTACTTTTAATATCGTTCATTATTCACAACATCCAGCGGTTTGGGTCGTACTGCAATAACACACTCATATATTCATGTTTGTAGAATTCCAGGGTGTTTCCCCAACCCTGAAAACAATATCTGCTTTACACTCGATATCGCTTGTGGTATTTGGATTTAAACAAAAGCTAAACAATCTCGGCAATTTGCGTGAATCTCAAAGAAAAACATTATTTAAAAAAAAATTAATAATGAGATTATATTATGACATCAACCTGAGCTGGAATTCAAGTCGAACCATATTTTTCCCTCCTTGTGTTTTCCCTTGTGGGTTTTTTCCCCCCTGTAAATTCTATCTGTACGTGTACATGTCTGAATCTGACTTGAATTCAAGGACCAGCTTGGACAAGGACCAGCTTGGATTGCTGGTATTGCGACTAGTTGAATTAGTAACACACCACAAAGTGAACCTCCATCACAAAGCATACAGTGTCCTTTCATTCTTACAGTGCTGTACAAACATCGGAGGCACTTTTTAAACGGTTAAAGGTTTCCTAATGACAAATAAAATGACAAATAATAATAATAATAATAATAATAATAATAATAATAATAATAATAATAATAATAATAATAAATGTCATTAGATCACAATATGCTTTCTGTAATATTAAATTGACAAAATTTTCACTGCATAATTAAAACCAATTAGAAGCAAATGTGAGGATGCGAGGGATTGGGAGAGCTCAGATACAGGCTTTTTTTGGGGGGGGGGGGTGGAGAGGTTCTGTACATTGTAACTTCCTTTTATTAAATATTTTAATAATAAATAGAAACAGAGTAAAAGTATCTGATGTGTAGAATTCTGTGTTTAAGTTTTAATCAGAAAAATATTCAACTTTTTCCTCTTTTTCAATGTTACACACTTTTGAATTTTTTAAGTAAAAATGGGTTGTTGTTTTTATATATTTAAATATAGTAATGACATATGAATTAAATGGTTGTTTATCATTGACCGATACATTAATAACAATGTTTTTAATGTGGTCTCCTCCAGGTCACCTAGTTTCCAGATTGAATGCGTGTAAGTGTATCTTTATATCACAAGTCCAGTTGAAGGAGGGGGTTAAATGGAGTTAAATTTGTAAAAATGTGTAAACACGAAAGAAATCTTTGGAAGTGCACATGGATATAAAAAAATAATAATAGAATAAAAATGCAATATGGCCGTATTGCTGGTAATTTGTGGGGAAACCTTGAGTATATATCGTAGAAGTGCTTTTGAGAGTGGAATGATATTTTTGTCGTATCATCCAGTCCTACCTGATTAATATGTTGAGCAGTAAATTATAATTAGAGTTTAAGAGTCTGCAGGGAAAATCACACACTTACTGTATATACACTGCACAATAAGTTTCATTACTTTAAAAAAAAACATGAATGCATTAGGCTTAAAATCAAGACTGAAATTGGTTTCTGTGGGGTGCCAATATATTTGTACAGTACTGTAAGTTGTGTAGGCTGTATAGTTTTTGCTTTGAGAAATGACTGAAAATCAACTCAATTGTCCAGTTTGTTTCAAAAAAATGTAACTAAAGACTTAAAGCTGACCTGCGCACAACATCTGCTCAGTTTAACTCCAAAGTGTCACTTAAGTCATTCATACAGTACCAGATATATACACATATCAGAAAAATCTCACACTGTCCTGTTTCATTGTTTATCGTCACGGTTCAGTGTTTCAGTCAAAGTGCAACTTTAATCGGGAAAAAAACTAAATCAAGAAAAAAAGAGGAGAGTTCTCTCATCACTGCTGAGCGCACTGTCCCACCTGCTCCGGGTTCTCCATCGTGCCCTCATTCTTGTGCTCTATCTCCACCTACAGGAGAACAGAAGGGAGAAAAAGATGTAATAACACACAGAACCCACCAGAGGCCAGACAAATCTACCTGTTAAAATGGGTAGTGCTGAGATTCAATGCTCTTAAAATATCTTGAATGGCTACGGAGAATCTAATTCTAATCCTTCGCCGCTATGTCTTCGTCTTATGAGTTGGTTTTCCTAATGGGAAGACGTTAAATTAAGGCTTCGATTTGGACACAGGCACAGTAGACCTGACCTTGTGTTGTTCTAAGCACGCAGAAAATTGAAGCAAAGAAAGAACAAACATTATCTCGAACATGGAACGGGTCTCCAGGGTCGGTGTAATAGAGTTCAAATATTATTTTTTTCAACCTGAGAATCAGAGAGGCTTCAGAGAGGAAACTGCAGCTTCTATAGGGTGAGAAAGCGAGACCTAAAAAATGCTTTTAGTACATTTCCTTATATTTTAGTAAATAACTCCCTACCCGCCCTACCTTTGGTGCCTCATATGTTCATTTGGGATTCAGCCATTGACAATGTACAACTGGCTTTTTTGTGTCCATCGCTCACCTTTGACATGTTAGGAAACTGTTTCTACTATCACAGGTAGAGCTGATTTGGAACGCATGGAGTTTGGATTTGACGGCACCGTGCCCAGACGCACATCCGACTCAGAATCCTACTCAGAGCTCCTTGCTCTGGCATGACACGATGGGAGTCGCGTGATAACACAGATCCTTCCTCAACCTCCACACAGGAGCTCCTAAAGCCTCCTGTGAAAACCGAGCCGTTTCAACAACACGTCTGAGGAGCTGTAATGAGAGCAGATGTTCATGGAGACGTCTACAGCCACCTTAATGACATGTTTGGATTGCACAAGGGAAAACGGCTCTGGCAGCTGTGACAGCAGGTTGCTCGAGGGTGACTGCCCGTCTTTCAGTGACTCTCAAAAGGCTGATGATCTCCAGCCAAATATGCACCGACTGCAGCGAAAACCGCACACTCTGGTGTGTTCGGTGTAGATTCATCTCTACTTGAGCTGGGTTAAGTTCATATCAGTTGTGTATACAGTATATATACACACACTTACTTATTTACAGAACAGCAGCTTTAATAAAGAGCTTGTGTGCAGAGCAGAATACGAGAGCATAGTCATTAAAAATGAGCTCAAGGTGCCTCGACAAACACACCAGGACTCAGAAACTCTCACCGGTGAAAGCTATTTTTTTCTGCAAACACCGAGACCTGAACACACAAGTTTATTTTTAAGACTTTGTGGGCAGTAAAATCTTAAAGCAGTCGAAAATAGGGAAAAGTATCACCTGGTCTTTGCCCAAGATAGTCTCAGATTCCTGTTGTTGGCTGAGGAGGATGAGGAACCTGATGCAACAAGGGTTACATTTGTGTGTTCGCCATGAGTGTACAGAATGCTTATTGGTTTCTCTATCCTTCCTCAGAGCTGTCTGGTTTTCATTTTCGTCTGCCACTTCCTCATCAGCAAGACTTTTCTCCTACATAACTGTTGCTTTCTTGTGGCACTGTGCCACATGATGGGCTGATTAGATAACTGTACAAATGAGTCACAGTTAAAGTGGATAGTGATTGTTTACCCCGTGCAGATAACTTCTCATGCTGTACACTGCAAACCCTAATGCTCAAAGTAGTTAAACATACTGAGTTCTGTTAACTTAAACAATTACAATTAGTTCAAATTAATAGACCTTGATGAATATTTAGAACTTTTTGGTATTTATGAGTTTGTAGAAATGACACTTTTCAAGTTGAGCCACAGGAACCGTCTCCTTAAAGTCCCACCAACTTAAAATCTTTCAGCCGAGCGATTTTGTGTCTGACGTCATCAATGCACACGTAAACTGCCATGTGAAAGGGCCGGGTTCGATTCCCAGCCACTGGATGAAGTGCCTGTCCCAAACCCGGATAAGAATGGGAGGGTTGTGTTCAGAACGGCATCTGGCGTAAAAACTTGTGACAAACCGCTGTGGCGACCCGATGCCAGGAGCAGGCGAAAGACCAACAATGATTTATTTAACTTGCAACAACTAAAAAAAATGACAGTACGAAATTATAGGCTACTCAGTAATGCAAGTAAATAACGATTAATATGAATGAACACAACAAACTCAAAAAACTGATCGTTCTGTTTACTTATAATTGGAAACGTCATTACTTAAAACGTTTGATGTAACTGATTACCTCAAATCTTTTGAGCTTTGCCAACTTTTTCGGGTTTACAGTGCTCCTGAGGTGGGAATCGAACCTGAACCCTTCAGATGCAAGGCGACCTTGCTAACCGCCGCGCCACTATGCCGCCTTTTATTATTAAATGAACAAAATCGACTTATTGTTGTAAGGTTTAGTACATTTGCTTGCAGCATTCGAATGCTTTGTAATGGTTTCCAGTTGCAGCTAAAATTATGGCACCATCCAACTCTACAGTATGCAAAGGTAAATAAATAAAGTAATTACATTTAAAACATGATGCTCCACCATTCCCAGCCCAGAGGAACCAGCATTCTATAACTGAACAATGAGCAATCATACACTCACAATGAATTTGATTTGCAGGCAAAGTGTAAACAGTAGTGTGTCTCAGTGCTCGCAGAAATGTGTGTGTGTGTGTGTGTGTGTGTGTGTGTGTGTGTGTGTGTGTGTGTGTGTGTGTGTGTGTGTGTGTGTGTGTGTGTGTGTGTCTCTCTCTCTCTCTCTCTCTCTCTCTCTCTCTCTGTCTGTCTGTGTGTTCACCTATAAATCTGTGTTTACAGTTTATGCTGCAGGTCCATGTCTTTAATGACGCCCCCACAAACACACACACACACACACACACACACACACACACACACACGAACAAGGTACCTGGTAGGAGTAGTGTGCTTTGTAAGTGATCCACTTCTTCAGCTCGGCCCTGTCTTGGACGGACAGAGAGCGCACGGTGGTCTTCGAGGCTGAAGCAGCAGGCATGTCGAACTCCACCTCCAACACGCTCTGGAACTTTTCTGGAACCTCCCGGTCCGATCCCAGCTCCAGACGGCAGAAGAAAGTGTGAGGGTGACCCAGCGCTGGTGAACAGACCAAACACTGGGGTTAACAATAGCACATGGTTTGAAGTGAATCTG
The DNA here is from genome assembly GCA_011419295.1 of Clarias macrocephalus. Lineage (NCBI taxonomy): Eukaryota > Metazoa > Chordata > Actinopteri > Siluriformes > Clariidae > Clarias > Clarias macrocephalus. The sequence continues at coordinate 186,486 of JAAGKR010000161.1, forward strand.
ACTAATAACCCTGCCTATGGACAGAGGGAGGAAATTATTATATACTTTATTATATATTATTTATTATATATATATAATTCAATAATATTCTTATAACAATTTAGCTGTTTTACCTTCTTTGTCCTAAAGCAAGAGAAAAGTTACAGTTTTAGCACTGTTACGAAGCACTGACACTGGAGACTCCTTCCATAAATGCTAAATAAACAACTCTTACACATTCACCATAGGAATATTTATATGTCTCTGTGAACGAGCTGTTACTATAGAAACGATGACCTGTGCAGTCTCTGTCCCTGACATCCCATAGTAGTACAGTAGTAAAAGTATTTGCTGTTGCTTTTACTGTTTTTACATCCATTACATTAGATTTATATTAGATTTATACTCTTCCTATACCCATATATCATTCCATGCAATTGCATATACAGTACACACATGCTTGCATTTTGGGAATTGATTGGTTATTTGTTGTTATGTATGTTTGTTTCTAGGACTTAAAAAAGAAATCAATATGCTGTTATTAGAAATGTGGGGGGGGGGAGGGGGGGTGTTTTTTTTTTTTAATCATATTTTAATCACACAAGGGTGTTGCAGTTCCTCTATGATCCTACAGATGGCACACTCTAAACTATTCACACATTGTGTGGTACGAGTGAATTATGATTATGGTACGAGTTTGTTTAGAATTGTAACAAAATCTAGAAAAAGAAAACAATAAACATGGATACAAAATCAGAATAGTTAAAATATTGTGACACTTAAAGAATTGCAATACAAATAGAATCAGAACTTAGGTATCGTGATAATGTTGTATCAGATTGTGTGTTTTTCATACGTGTGTTGCTTATCTACTTTACATCATCCAGTAATTACAACAGGTAACAATCTCACTCCATTCCCAGTTTAACTCTCTTTCCTAACCCTGTTGTTGCTGTCTGCACTGTTCCCCTTGCTCATCAGATAATTATTGAGCATGTCAAAGAGCTGAATCAGGTTTTTTTTTTTTTTTTTTTGGGAGCAAAGAACAAACTGAAAACAGGAACTGAGCGCCAAAAAAAAAAAAAAAAGGGTGGGGGCTGCGAGCTCCAGTCCTCAGCATGATGTTATGGTCCTGGGCCGTCTTCCCAGGCACAAATTACACGTGGTCTAAACGAGCTGCTCATTGGGAATTCTCTCTGTTGTTACAGTCTGAAAGTAAACGCAAGCTGTTCGGAAAAAAACAAAGCATATGTCCATACTTACACAACAGTCTGAATATAGTCACTAAAACCTGATCATTGATGGAAGACATATAACTAATTTATTATATAAGGAGCTAGGAATGAGTTTTATGTTTTGGTGGTGAAGACTGAAATAGATTAAAAAAAAATTAAAAATTAAAAACGCATGTTAAGAAATAGCATTTCGTGAGTTCGAATGCATCGAGGAAAATGCAAAATGAAAAGACAGGCAGTGGGGTGTGTGATCTAATGAATACTGACAGCTGGGGCTTTGTCCAGCCAATCCGACACACACCGAGGAATCCCTGCTGAGCCGTCTCGGAATGGTTTGAAGCACAGGCCTACTGAGCGCTCACGCTAAACGAGCAGAAAAGTTAACAAGAGCTTTCTTTTTCAGTAAGGGAGCAGAAATACTGCATATTTTACAAATGTGGAAGATTCTCCAATTATACAAAGTTTACTCTCTGTTGTAGTCGTAACATGACAAGATGTTTTTTATAGATAGCAGGAAAACTACTAAAACTAGCTATCGCTGTGTTCAACTTTCTCTGTCCTGAAAAAAAAAAGTTTGACCTCTGGTATGAAACACTGAAACTGTTCCTTTCATCCTTTCATAAATGATCAAAAAAAAAAACTTCTTTATCTCTTTGGACAAAAGTTTGCACGCAGTTGCACGTCCCTGTTAGAGAGCTGTTACTATAGAAACGATTATCTGTGCAGCATCCATCCGCAAAATCCCACCGTGGCGCGGGCCGTCTCGTCAGAAAGAGATCTGGGGCAGCCGCAGATTATGTATTAATAGTGGAGGTAGTAGTAGTGATTGTAGTTGTAGTATTTATAGTTGATTTTACTATTTTTACATGTTCTATATTTCTAGATGTTTACATTTGTTTATACACCCAAGTGCACTTGCATGCATACACAAATACACACATGCGTGCATAAATTTATTAGATGATTGTTTGTCTTGTTATTTCATATGTTACATTTTTTTGTTGCACTAAAAAAAAGGGAAAAAATCAATAATATGTATGTATGTTTTTTTTTTGTATACAGTAAATCTTTGAGGTTCTAATAGTGCCTACGCTTCATCACATCACCTGTTCATAAATTACAGTTCGCTAAGACCCCAATATCTTTATTACTGTACATAGTACAGAAAAGGCATTTCTATCATAATTGTTAAGAAAATATTCAGTCTCATTCTTTCTCTCTCTCATGCCTGCATTTCCCAGCGTTTTCTTTCTCAAAGCGTTGCTTAATGATAATCTCTTACCTTCATATAATAAAACATAAAACATCAAAAATATACAATAATCTCCTTTGAATAGTTGATATTGAGATGTATTTGCTACTTACAGTATGTTATGTAAAATCTTCATAATGACTCTAATTTGAAGTGCTGTTTGTTAATTTGGTCTTGTTTTCCTGAGAAGGTTCCAGAACAGCTAACCTTGGTGTCTTAAAATACTTAAAACAGCTGACTGTCGTTGTTGTTGTTGTTGTTGTTGTTGTTGTTGTTCTCCAGTATTGTTCTCGCATGTAAAAAACAAAATTCTAAACAAAAACATTGAAACTTTTGACTGGTTCTGTAAATACAGTAGCTGTAGAAGTCCGAACGCTAAATGTAGCACTCTGGAAATACCAGAAAATCTTACCATGTCTTTCTGCCTGGACACTTTAGGGGTGCCATTTCTTTTGAGAACGGTAATGTGATTTTCTTTGCATTTTGTTTGGCTTTTAAATAACCAGTGTCTGTGTTAATGCTAATCCTCCTCTTTATTCCTCAGTAGTAATCACTTCTAAACAATAATTGTCTGGTGTCTCTCTGAGATTTATGTTCCAAACCCATTCCTGCTGCTGGCGCTGTCAGCCTAACGTTTAATAAACCTGCTTTAGAGATTTTTTTTTTTTTTTAACGGTTCTAGTCATTTATAGATGACGTTATAAAATGAATAAAACACAAATAAAAAAGATAAATCTTGTAAAAAATAATAATAAATAAATAAACAAGGCTATTAAAAAACAGTTCCTTAAATGTTTCTTTGGACAAGAAAGAGCTCTTAGGTTTATAAACAGGTTCTACTTCAGAGTGGGTTCTCAATTTGATTTAGAAAACTGGATATTTCCCGAGCAAGTGTTTCAGGAAGAACACAGGTGTTTAAGGAAGTCCACAAGTGTAGATAGTGGAATGTCCTACTTGCCAGGCTTTACTGTACATAGAGCATTTGCCATTCTACAATTTGTATTTTTTCCCTACACTGTAAACCATTACGCTCAAAGTAATTAAACATACTGAGCACTGTTAACTTAAACAATTACATTAGTTTAAATTAATAGACCTTGATGGGTATTTAGAACTTTTTATTATTTATGAGTTTGTAGAAATGACACTTTACAAGTTAGCTGAAAAGGTTTGATATTTGAAGCTACAGTAACTGTCACCTTAAAGTTCCACCAACTTAAAATCTTTCAGCCGAGCGATTTTTTACAGTATGTCTGACGTCATCAATGCACATGTAACCCGCCCGCATTGAATTGTTTGATCAAGATGGTGGATTGGTCCGTCTTCGCATGATTCTGTGAGTATAATCCTTACAAATCTGGGCAGCCTAAAGTTGGCAAATAATAATTATTTGATTTGGAACAGAGCACCGGGGGCTCAGTGGGAGGTGTTTCGCCTGCCATGCAAAAGGGCCGGGTTCGATTCCCAGCCACTGGATGAAGTGCCTGTCCCAAACCCGGATAAAAATGGGAGGGTTGTGTTCAGAAAGACATCTGGAGTAAAAACTTGTGACAAACCGTTATCTATCTAAAACATCTTGGACAGATGAACTCTGTTGTAGAGTTCGACTTTGGACTATTGGTACGGTATATCCCGCTATGTGAACCATTAAAAAACATTTTCATACTAAACGTAATCTTTTTGTGCGTATTTTATATACGATTTTGTCCAGCTATATTTATACTCCCTCAAAGGGTTGCTTGGGTGTTTTTAGGGAGATCACCTTGTTTTATCCCTAAAATCCCTTTTCTAGGAGGGAATTCTGCCATTTAAGGATTAGCTAAACCTATTTGTGTGCCTAAAGAAACCTTTTTATCGAAAATTGTAACAGGTAAGATAAAAATCCTTAAAGTCTTAAAGATTTCTCTACTGAAAAATCCCTAAATCCCTGGAACGAGACAGTACAGTCCTACCTGAGTTTTTGTCTGGCAGACGGCTGATTCTCCACACCACGGCTTTGAAGGCTTGTTCATACTTTGCAGTGCCAAGGGTAACCCGCATAGCCGGTTCAGACCCTGAGATGCTCGTGGAACCGAAACTGGCTCCTTTATTAAAGCGTGCCTTCAAGGACTTTTCTCCTGTCACACTTTCCCTGCGGAAGTTCTTTGCCCATGTATCAGGAATCGGGTAACGAATAGCCACATTTTCACATGGGATCACCGTTAGAGGGTCTCTATTGGATGAGAACCCGGTCGACATCACTAGCCAAGACTGTAATTCCACCTCAGCACCTCGAACACTGACAACCGTTCTCAGGGTGAAGGGCAGAGTTTTCTCTGCGTATCCTGTCCGGAAACGCAGAAGCTCAAATCTCCGTCCGGATGGGGGCTCAAAGGAGATAGTCCTGGATTCTGCAAACTCTGGTGTGTCTGCGCACTCATGCAGTCGACAGTCAGAGAGACGGATCCAGCGCGTGGTAGTGTTGGGGATGATGTCATGCCGAGACACCACCTCTTTGCCTTTCACCTGGATGTCATTGAGACCTATGCAGCAGGGGGGTGAGCCCGTTAAAAAGGCAAGTGCATAAATCTGCGTCATTACCAGATGTTGTAAAATACGGTTGTCTGTTTTAGACAGAACCCCATAAAAGCTATCTACCACTTCAACCTGAATCTCCTCTTCAGAGTAAGGCACAGGTGAACTGATGCTGTCCACATCTGCTGACAACACTGCCAGCTTTTCCTGCAAAGCATACCTGAAGCTTAGGAAATCCCTGTAGTCTGTGGTTCCAAGCTTTACCAGTTGCTCCTTCACAGGCAGGTGAACCACGATGACTTTCGGCTGGATCTTGCGCTTCTCCTTATATACCACCTGGTCCAAGCTGAGAGTATGGACACGGTTGTTCTCTTCATAGTGCTGCATTTTGTGTTCGGAGATCTCGAGCTGGGCACTAAGCTGGAACTCCTTGAAGTGTTTCTCCAGGCCTTTCTCGTAGTAGAGCCTCAGCTGACCTACATCGCTGAGCCTTACAAAGATTGGCCCCCAGTGCCGTGAAGACATAATGTTCTTTTTCTCGGGAATGCGCAGAAGCATGGGCCAGCCATCTTGAGGAGCCATGTGAGCCGGCTCATATGGAGTCGCTTCCTCATCCGCTGCATCCGCAGTGTCATCTGGTAGAGAAGGTTCCTGGTCAGCTTCAGAGATCTGCATGCTTTTAAGCAGATCCAGTTCATTTCCAGAAAGACCTGAGGCATAAGTGCCAGTCCCACTACCACTCCCAAAACTCCCCGTAGTAAAAGGGAAAAGGCAAGAGTTATTTTGGGTGTCAGGATTAGTGAAAGGGGGCTCAAACAGCAGGGCAGTAGGTGTCTCCTGGCTTTCATGGTTGTCAGATGATGTCAATGCACTGTTATTAAAATAGGCACTAAAAGGGTTAATATGAGATGGCTGGATGTTTGAAAAATCCTCATGCAGAAAGGGATTCTTCTTGGTGTAAGGAGTGCTGCTGTTTGACAGTGAGCTTTCGAGGACAAACACAGAATCTGATTCATCCGGGGATAAATCCAGAATGGGTCGGTCTGCTCTCTGGTTTTGGATGGACGACACAATCAAATTGCTGTTGGTATCCTGTAAATGAAAACTGTTCAAGTTGCCACTCCTAATGTTGGATGGCATTGCGGCATGCTGGTAGACTTGCTCTTCCACATTGTCATCATCATCTTCAAACGTGACCCAGCTGGCAAATCGACTAGTGCTGGTGCTTGATTGGCCATTGCTCTGTGCAATGTTGGATGTCCAGTTGAGTGTATCCATGTTTATTCCCTCATCTTCCAGGCAGAAGAATCTGCAAATAGAGAAGAAAAAAAAAACAGGTTTAAGTAGGTCAACTCTACTACAAGGTCAGTCAACACATTACTGATTTGATTTTCTACATTAATACACCACAAACTTCGGTTATTACTCTGTTCTTTCAGGATGCAGTCATTTGTTTCCCTGAACTAGCTCACCGTACATTATTACTTCATATTAGTTACAACATGCAACCATTTCCAAGCAACCAATGAAACATGGAGGAGCTTTAATTTGTTCAGTTGACCAGCTACCAGATTTAATTTGATGAACGTGGAAATGAGCAGGAGAGCGACTTGGTGTTGGGTCACGCTATAAAAGCTGCAGCCATGTTGCAATCAGGAGTTTCTGTGTGCGGTACAGTGAGGTCACCCAATCATAAATGATTCAAATAAGTGCTACGGTCTGATCTAGTTCTCAATCCTTCCTCTTTAATGGAATGAAAATAGACTTAAGAGTCATCTTGAAATCTTCAAGTTAACAATTCATGAGCTCAGTCCAAATTGTATACAGGACATGCGTAAAATTTCATGTTCTTGTTACATTCGCAACTCGGTCATAACCTGTGATGCCTTATAACCTTATATGTCAGTGGAGACGTATGTCTTTTTTTCCCATATGTCATTAAGTCTGATGGTAATGTCAGCAGAAGTGAACTTCACCCTCATGTCACAATTGGAAGTTTTCATAGAGGGACCCTGTTGCACAATGTTTAGCTTCCTGTCAAATTTTGCTTGCAATGGGATTTTGTTGCAGCCACAATGGAATTGCTGACTCAAAGTTGTGTTTTCAAAAACAAAAAGATAGAAAAATAAAGAAAATTCATCACACATTGTATTGTATATCATAATATAATTGTTTTTATTTCATGAAAATATTTTTTGCATTTAATTTTGAGAAAGAAACTCATGCCTCACCAAAACACAATCCATGAACCAACACGCATGCAGCTGGTGGCCTCGTTGTCTACTACAAAGCTGAACTTCTTGCCCAATGCACTTTACGGCAAAACGAGTCCTGAATGTTGTTGCTAGGCACCAGCTTTCTGTATTTCAGACCCGTTTCCACTGCAAGTGCAGCAAAGGAGAATGACCTCGCTCACAGTGACACACACACAAAGCAAAGCACAGCGGCTTTCACATGCGCATAGACAGATTGAAGGAAATGAATAAAACTAGCATTTGGATGGATATTTTTTTGGATGGAGATTTAAGGTTCAAACCCAAAGTCTTATCAGTGAGAAGCCTTTAGAGTCAGTAGCTCAGTCAAAAAAAAAAAAAAAAAAAGGATGCAAAATAAAAAAACATTCAAGTCTTTTCATGTCCAGACAAAAGCCAAAGCGACTCCGCTCAAGGCTTATATCTGATACTAGATCAGAAGGAGACCTTATCCATTTCCAGGAGTTTTACACTAACACCAAGACTCCCAAAACAAACCCAATTTTATGTTGTTTTTTTTATTATTGGTTTTTTTCACACAGTTTTGCTTAGAATCTAAAAGGACACTTGTCCTGCTCAAAAAACAGCCTAATCTTTCAACACAAAGGCAACCGGCTGTTACTAAGCACCGGCCTCTCCTGGTATGTATTATCACAATGCCAATGAATGCGCATAAACTAAGTCTGCAAGTTCTTAAAGAAAATTTCCTTTACTCAAACTTTAACCACAAATAAAGGTTTAATAAAGCAATGCAAGACCTTTTTAGACTTTTTTAGTTAAAGAAAGAGATTAATCAGTGAAATCAGTGAAAGAGGAATAAAGCAAGTAAATAAGGAAGCTAAAGTCTGAATAACTTCCTTCACGTGCAAAACAAAGCAACACACAGACAAAAACTCTAAATCAAAATGTCAAAGTATAACACTTTGTCCCGAAGATTGATCCGAAGCTGAAGAGACTCACCGGCACGCAGAAGTGCAGAAGCTCTCAGAGCTCAATCCTGCAGCACCCGAGTAAGGAGCAGGTCATGTGAGGCTTTGGCCACAAAGTTGCCCGAATAGCAAAGCTGAGACATGTAGCTGCCTGTCTCTCTCTCTCTCTCTCTCTCTCTCTCTCTCTTTTCCTCCACCCCTCCCCTTCTCTGATAGCCTGCTCTCCAAAAGGTAACTATATACACAAATCATGGATAAACCCATCCCAAAAAGGGTAATACATGTATCTCTTCATGGTCATGCCCTGAAAAACAGACACCGTGGGTCGATTAGATCCAGCACTCAAAGGATCCAAGTCATCTGTCATAGCGGTTTTAATATAAATGCTGTTTCAAAAAATTATCTCACTACAGGAAAATATTACAAGTAGATGTGCATAATATTATCTGTAGGAGCAAACTTTGTGCCGGAGTGGCCGGGAGTGCCTGCGGTTACACGGCATTGGTTAAACATTTTAAAGAAGATTTGTCAAAAATATCTGAAGGAGACGGTCGGATTTATTCAACTTTTCACAGCAGTCGGAGGGGTTGATGAAACTTGGTACAGGTTAAAAAATGTGTGCTTTCAGGATTTGTTTCAATGCTTTGCTTAATTGATTGGGATTGGTCGAGATTCTCAACAGTACTAGGTTTCTATAAGAGCAGGCAGGATAGAACAAGAGTGTCTGCAGGAGCAAGAGAGATTCATTTAACTTTTTTTTTTTTCCAGGAATGGCTATGACTTGTACAACTTTCTGCATGTTTGGAATGATACTAGTTCAACGTCCTTGAGCGGGATTGGTCAAGAGTGTCTGTGGCAGTGGGAAGGATTAATCTGACTATCTGAAGCTGTGGAGGGATTAATCCAACCTTCTGAACGAGTGGGAGAGATTAATCGGAATTTCTGAAAAAAAATGGGAGAGATTAATCTGCATTTCTGAAGGAATAGAGGAAATTAATCCGCATATTTGAGGGCATGGGAGGGATTATTCTGAATTTCTGAAGGCATGAGAGGAATTAATCTGAATTTCTGAAGGTGTCAGGGAAAATTTTTTGAATTTCTAAAGCCGTCAGAGCAATTAATCTGATTTTCTGAAGGTGTAAAAGGGATTAGTCAATTTTTTTTGAAGGCATGGGAGAATTAATCTGACAGAGGAGTTAATCTGACTTTCTGAAAGCTTCAAAGGAATTAATCTAACTTTCTGACAATGTGCGAGGAATTACTCAAAATTTCTGAAAGAGTGGGAAGTTTTAATTTGACTTTTGAAAGGTATTGGAAGGATTAATCTGCATTTCTGAAGCTGTGGGAAGGAGTAATCAGGTTTACTGAAAGCGCCAGAGGAATTAATCTGACTTGCTAAAGGTGTGGGAGGAATTAATCAGAATTTCGGAAAGAGTGGGAGGGGTTAATCAAAATTCTTTAAAGAGTAGGAAGGATTAACTTGACTTTCTGAAGTTGTGGTTGGGATTCGTCAGAATTTCTGAAGGCATAGGAGGAATTAATCTGACTTTCTAAAAATGTGGGAGGGATTAAGATGAATTTCTGAAGGTATGGGTGGAGTTAAGATGAACTTCTGAAAGAGTGGGATTAATTAATTTCCCACTGCTTGTTCCCATCTGAAGGTCTGGAAGGGATTAATCTAACTTTTTGAAGGCGTCTAAGGGATTAATCAAATTTTCTGAATGCATCGGAGGGATTAATCTGACTTTCTGAAGTTGTGGGAGGGATTAATTTTACTTTCTGAAGGCGGTGGAGGGATTAATACAATTTTTTGATGGCATCTAAGGGATTAAGCGAATTTTCTGAATGAGTCCGTGGGAATAATATGGCTTTCTGAAAGCCTGAGTCGAGTTTGAGAAACTTTTTAAAGGACTTCTCAAATTCACTTATGTAACGTTTGGAACTGATAAAGATTGCTAGCAGTAAAAGGGATTGGGGTTTAAAAAAGTTCTACATAAACCTCTAACCATTAGCTATTAACACGCCGGTCTGGATTGTGGAATATGGCTAAAAGTTCATCTCACTTGTTCTCAGTACAGGAAGACAGACACACCTTCTGCTCAGTGTCATAAGCAGACGGCTAGCTTGTTGTGTCTCCTGGACTTTACACACTAATCTGCCCAGAGCATTCTCTCAGCCCTTGATCCTCTCTTTCTATTCATCAGGCTTTAATCCTATAGTACCTACCTACTCCCACATCCATCCTGCTTCACACACTCTCTCAGCGGTGCCTAGGCTAGGGTTATTCTGAAGAGTAGGCTAGAGTGCTGACGCTACTCTGGGGACAAGAGTTTAAGAATATCAAAGAAGTATGTTGTGCATAAGCATTACTACAGGGAGATCTAGTAAGGACACATGATGAGTACTGTGTGCATCAGACATGGATTTATAAAGGTCAAAGATCACAGACAGGAAGATACCATATGTGCAGCAGAAACTCTACACTTCCACTGACCAAGGCTACCACATCACTCTCAGATGCTCTTTGTGCATGTGTGTGTGTGTGTGTGTGTGTGTGTGTGTGTGTGTGTGAGTGTGAGAGAGAGGGGGGGGGGGTGGAGGGGGGGGGGGACAGCTGGGTGTCTACTCGCCGTTATGTGTCCCACGGGCCATCCCAGCACAGAGCTGTCAAAGACGTAATACACTCTGCTACACAAATGCACAGCTGCATCATTACAATGCACACACACAGTCAGAAAACACAGGGTTGGGGAGACAGAAATAAGACACATGAGACGTCTAGATGTCCATGGTGAGGTGTACGTCATGGGGTCGCCAAACAATACAAACAAGCTCCAAGTTTAATTCATACATTAATCAGAGACTAATTACCTTGCACCACCAGGGTCCGGGTTCAATCCCCGACCAAGCTCGATTCCCTTCTCTGTGTGCATGGAGTTTGCATGTTCTCCCCGTGCTTTGTGGGTTTCCTCCCACAGTCCAAAGACATGTAGGTTAGGTTAATTGGTGTTCCCAAATTGCACATAGTGTATGTGTGTGTGTGCCCTGTGATGGATTGGTACCCTGTCCAGGGCGGGGGCCTTGTGCCCTAAGTCTCCTGGGATAGGCTCCAGGCCCCCCGTGACGTTGAAAACAGGATAAAACAATGAGTGAGTGAGTAATAAAATTAATGACGGTACGTCATAATGAAGGCAAATTAAAGATCTTATAACTTTAAGAAGTGGTTGGAATGGGGCTTAGTGGTCAGGGTCAGGGTTCGCTTCTTTATGAAAATGTTTCGATTTGTTATGAAAATGTTGGTCATAGAAATAAATACAGTGGTAATCACCATTGGCCTCCACGGTCCCTAGTTGGACTACAAATGGATGGATGGATGGATGGATGGATGGATGGATGGATGGATGGATGGATGGATGGATGCAATTTTAAGGAGTGTAAATCACCTTACTGCAGCAGTCCAGCCTGCTCCAAGTCAAACACAAACAGGATCTAAGTTCAATTCAAGCAAACACACAGTGACAGACACTCGCAAACAACGAATGAGCTCTGGATGAAACTCAAACTCAGATTCAATGTTTCAGCAGTTCCAACTAATTTGAAATAACAGGGACACTTACGATAATCGGATTGTTTGATGAGCTTTTTTTTTTAAGTAAATAAACTGGGATTTTGGAAGCTTCCATAAAGCTACATCATATATAACTCACTGCATAATAAGAAGAAGAAGAGGAAGAAGAAAGTATGCAGAGACATTATGTGTGTTTAAACAGGGTGTGTATACACATGCTTCAGAACAGGAACTAGAACAAAAGTCAAAAATTGTACATGCACACACACACACACACACACACACACACACACACACACACACACACACACAATCGACTTCATTATTGTAGCACAGAGATTTAATAATAATAATAATTAAATTAAATATATTCCATTGCCTGAGGGTGGCGTTCCTTCCAGCTGTGATTTCTCAGCAACAGGTGAACCAGCCTGCCTAAGGAATGAACAACTCACCTGTCAGAGAGCCAGCAAAACTTCTGCTTCCCAGATCATCCTACATTTCTCCATGGAGCTGACGGACGTCTCTCCACCCTGCCTGATAGTTCCCTCTTACTCAAACTTTTACTTCTCCTCTATTCCCGTGGTTCAGTCCAGCCTTCAACACGTTAGAAGAATGAATCATAAAACAGCGTCGGCAAACACTCGGCTCACACACCCAGGGAGTGGCTCTGAGTCACAGAGAGTTCACACCAATCATGATAAGCGAGTTCTGCCCGGAGCTCAAACACTTACTGTAAGTTTACATGTTAAAACAACTATATTTTCTTTCTTTCACAAAAGTGCTGACACTCGAGATTCAGTCATAAAAGTTAAATAAATGCCTCATTATTGCAACAAAAAAAATTAGCTAGAACATGTTCGTTCAAGCACTTTAATTTGAGCATGTTGTAACTCAGTGTGTTAAGTCTCTGAACTGTTGTTTGGAAGATTGGTGGTTCAAGCCCCAGCTTAACCAAGCTGCCACTATTATCCTGTCTGCTCCAGGGGTGATGAACTGTATAATGGCTAAAAAATGTGGGATGTATGAACAAGTCAATTTTTTTTAAGACTCAAAAATAAAAGCTGTTTTGGAACTGGAGCATTTGCAAAACCCCATAAAGCACCATGATGGAATTGACCCTCATGAAGACCATCATAGAAAAGCAAGGGCAAACGTTGCCTCTGCTGCATTGGATGTGGACTTAAATACCCTATTTAAGTTAATATAGTTTAATTTTCAACATCATATCCAGACAGAATGCTAGTCAGAAAAAAAAAAATTCACACCTAGGACAGAGCCAACCAACTAGGGTTCTTAATAGGGGGCACAGTACAGTCAATGAAATATGGTCAGATCATGTTCAGGGTAAAGTATTATACCTTATATACTGTACGAAGCGTTTTACAGTCAAATCGGGTACTGACATTGATCAAAGCCCTTTTCACATGTTTGGGCTATTAAAGGAGTTCCTGATAGGCCAGTGTCCCAGGCAGTCCGATCATGGCTCCAGTGCACTCGGAAAGTGCATTAGTGTAGCAGCGGATTATATAGAAAAATAAAGGGAGTTTTTACTCTCATAACTGTGTTCTGTTACCCTATAAAACCAAAAGTCACACTTTGATATGAACGTCATTTGTATTTCTGTGATGTAATCACCTTTTCCTCCAATTAGGTATGAATAAAAATTGAAAGAAAATTTAGTATTTATACTATACTATAGTAGGTTAAAATGTATGGAGAATGGGTGTGTGTGAGAGAGAATCTTGGGATTTTTAATTTCTACGGTGATATTTATATGAACCGTGTGTCTGGGCCATACAGTATGTCCACTGTTTTATAGTATTTATTTACTTCTTTACTTTCATTTATGTTGTATGTGTTTTTGACATCATTGACCGACTTCAAACTTCAAACTTCCATCGGCGGAAAATTGCGATAAATGAAAAATAACAAATCAGCATCAATCTATTTCAAACTGATTCATATTTAGCCTAATTGAGTTATTTATTTTTTTTAAAGTCTAGAGAATTTTTTTTTTATTTTGGGATTTATGAAACTTATGAGTGGCAGCACTAATCACTATCCACATTAATAGTTATTATATTTAAGGGTCCTTGTATCTTGTATCTTGTATCTTGTACTGTATATGTGCTCAGCTAAACAAAAGCAGAAAACAAGGTCAAAGGTCAAACTATAGAACTCTGTGTGCAGACCATGTGTTGAGTTTCTGAAGCCTGAGAGGTGTGTGTGTGTGTGTGTGTGTGTGTGTGTGTGTGTGTGTGTGTGTGTGTGTGTGTGTGTGTGTGTGATGTGCTAGAGCTGTGCGATACTGATTATGTATTTAAGCAATATTTGAATTGAATTGAATTGAATTGAATTGAATTGAATTGAATTGAATTGAATTGAATTAATGGTTGGTTTCTCATTCAGAATCAATTCACGCTTTTCAACTTTTAAAAGTTAAATTTGCTAAAAATTAATAAACTTAATGAATTGACTTAAAACTATCCCACAGTATTTGCAAAAGACTTTGTTGTTCGTTATGTTGTATGTGTATTTGACATCATTGACCTACTTTGTACCCGGACCTTCCACTGGCAGAAAAGTGTGATCGATGAAGAATAACAAATCAGCATCAATCCTTGTGATCCAAGGAATCCACTGATCACTTCCCACATTAATAGTTATCATATTTAAGGATCCTAAATCCACTCGTATCTAATGTGTTCAGCTCTATGGCACCAAATTAAAAAGAGAAAATTAGAGACTTAGGGGTGCTACTGTACTTATTTACCCCTACTCTTAAAGCTCACACTTTAGCTCTAAAAGGCACTCATGCAGGGTCTCGTCTCCCTCTTCTCGTGTCAAAACAGGGGTCAGTGTTGGAAACTTTGATTAGGAGAAAACTTCAAATTTCTCATTTTATATATCAAAATGAGAAATTATATATACACAGTACAGACCAAAAGTTTGGACACACCTTCTCATTCAAAGAGGTTGAATTTGTATTATGGCAAGAAAAAAGCAGCTAAGTAAAGGAAAAAATGAGTGGCATCATTACTTTAAGAAATGAAGGTCAGTCAGTCCGAAAAATTGGGAAAACTTTGAAAGTGTCTCCAAGTGCAGTCACAAAAACCATCAAGCGCTACAAAGAAACTGGCTCACATGCAGACCGGCCCAGGAAAGGAAGACCGAGAATCACCTCTGCTGCGGAGGATAAGTTCATCCGAGTCACCAGCCTCAGAAATCGCAGGTTAACAGCAGCTCAGATCAGAGAGCAGGTCAATGCCACACAGAGATCTAGCAGCAGACACGTCTCTAGAACAACTGTTAAGAGGAGACTGTGTGAATCAGGCCTTCATGGTAGAAGATCTGCTAGGAAACCACTGCTAAGGACAGGCGACAAGCAGAAGAGACGCGTTTGGGCTAAAGAACACAAGAAAGAACACAATAAAGAAAACTCTTTGAATGAGAAAGTGTGGCCAAACTTTTGGTCTGTACTGTATGTGCTTGTGCTGTGAGTTGCTGTTACCATGGAAACCATCAAAGCAGCTCGTATATAAAAACATGCATTAATATAAAACTGGGATTTGCGGTGTCACTGTGAGCGACGCAGCGCAGCCGCCAATACCACTGTGGTCCTTTTAAACAGCAAAAGGTTTAAACATTAGTGTTAACTGTTGATTCGTTTATAATATACACAACAAGGTTTTACTTACAGGAGTGTTTTCCACTCCAGTGTCAAGTACTGTAGCATGTAACACACGCCTCATTCTTATTATCAACACATAACGGTGTGTACGAGAGCAGGAGGCAGAAGATTTTCCATCTGTACAGAAACAGAATCCACTGTGAGTTGAGAGTGCGTGAACGCACACACACACACACACACACACACACACACGTATACTGATGCACACACTGCTCTCAACACTCATTCATATATGTACTCCTGCACTCAGAGGTCAGGTCATGCGCAGGCACACACAAACACACACACACACACAAACACACACACTAATGCTGAATGGGGAAACATGAGCAGACCCTGTGCTAAGTATCCGTTAGTGCCCGCAGAGCCGGAACAGTCAGTCCGGTGTTGTCAAAACGCAACACAATTCTCGCACTAAAGAGATACGACTTGCGTTTTTTTTTGTTGTTGTTGTTAGATTGTTAGATTTTTGTCTTTATTTTATTTTGAGTACATACAATTCATACATAACATTAGACAGGGTTACATAAAACAGGGAGGTGATACAGGGAGGTGAGACAACGGTTGAGGAGAGCGGGAGAGCAGAACATCACTGAGCCTTCATCATCTCTACAAACTCTGTAAAACAAAAGCAGAAAACAAGGTCAAAGGTCAAACTATAGAACCCTGTGTACAGACCGAATGTTGACTTTCTGAACCCAGTGTGGTGTGTGTGTGTGTGTCATGTGCTAGATCTGTGTGATATAATTGATTATGCAATTTAATCAATATTTCATTGACATTTAAATTAATTAATGGTCATTTTTTGATTCAGAATTAATTCACGGTTTTTGAACCATTTAAACTTGTAAATGTAAAAATTAAAATAAAAATTTTTTTAATTAACTTAATGGATTGACTTAAAATTATCCCACAGTCTCTGTAGAAAACGCATATTGCTTCCCTTTTCCACATTTTGCAAGAATATCACTGCGTCTTCTACATTTAAGTTTATGGCTGGTTGGTGCAATGCCGCCACCTAGTGGACTGGAGTGTGGTGCAGCAACTTGGCATGAAAAAAGGTAATTACATTGCATGAGATATATTTTTGTTTTAAAAATCAATATCACAAGTTACATAGCATTGTTGTGTGTGTGTGTGTGTGTGTGTGTGTGTGTGTGTGTGTGTGTGTGTGTGTGTGGTTGTGTGTGTGCGTGCGTGACCTTGGAAGTTGACTTGTCCATCTCCGTCCTTATCTGCCTCTCTGATCATTTCATCCACTTCCTCATCTGTCACTTTCTCACCCAGGTTGGTCATGACGGCATGCAGCTCCGCCCCACTGATGAAGCCGTTCCCATCCTGACTCAGAACCACAGACAGAACCAGAACCAGTATACATAATGAGTAAACAGGAAGCTGACAATGAGCTGTGTTGTGTGCAGGAGACAAAAGTCACACACACACACACACACACACACACACACACACACACACACACACACACACACTCACACACACACACACACACACACACACACACTCACACACACACACACACACACACACACACACAGACCTTATCGAACACTCTGAAGGCCTCATGGATCTCATCTTCACCATCTGTATCCTTCATCTTTCTCACCATCATCATGATAAACTCAGGGAAGTCAATCGTCCCACTACCTGAGAGAGAGACACACACTAATGATTTGTAGTATTTAGGTTAAGGGTTTAGTGTGTAAGCGTAAACTGTAGTCTGTAGGGTGCAGTCATTAGAATGTGAGGTGCGGAGTGAAGGGTGTATAGTCTAGGGTGTACTAGTGTGTGCATGTAGCGCGTAGTCTTAAGTTTATAGTGGGTGGGGGAGGGGGTTGTATGCAGGGTGTAGCCTTTAGAGTGTATTGGTGTCTTATTATTGTTGTATTGTCGTATTAGAGTGCAGGGTGTCCGGTGTTGTTTGTAGGGTGTAGTGTGTAGGGTGTAGGTGTGTTCCACACCATTAGCGTCCACCTCTCTGATGATGTCGTACAGTTCGGTGTCGGTGGGATTTTGCCCCAGAGAGCGCATCACTGAGCCCAACTCCGCAGTGCTGATAGAACCGTCTCCGTTCTTATCAAACAGCATGAACGCCTCCCTAAACTCTGACCACACACACACACACACACACACACACACACACACACACACACATGTATACACACACTATATAATTATATATATATGCTGTATATCATTTGTAATGATTGTAAAACACACACATGTATACACACACTACATAATTATACAGTATATGCTCTATATGATTTCTTATGATCATAAGACACACATACACACGCACCGGTGATCTGCTCCTCAGTGAGTTGGTCAGCCTGATTAAGAAAGAGAGACAGAAAAACATTTAATTAGGTGGTGAGACAGTTACTACTCATCAACTTAGGTATAATATAATATAATAACTGTAAAATATTTCTATATAAGCAGTATTACAGATCACCATCTGCTCTCTCGGCGCACAAGTGGAGCTAAAGGCATTAAACTAGCAGTTATTGTACCATTTTACACCTAGGCTTGACCCTTAACCCTTGCCAAGTGTTCTACATTCAGCCAATAAATATTAATATTAAAAAGAAGCAAATGACAGAACACTGGCCTGGAATAAGTGCTGTGTCTCTGGCTGTCTCTCTCCCTCTCTCTCTCTCTCTCTCTCTCTCTCTTTTTCTATCTTTCTCTCATCCTAACCTTTATATTGTTCAGTTGGATGTCAGTCAGATCTGCCACCAGTCTCTTGGCCTTCGGTTCGCTGGCCCACACCTCCAGTCTTTTCATCTCTTCTTTCTTCACACCTTCACCTCCACCTGTCTCCATGCTCCCTGCTGTCTTCTTGTCCTCTCCTCCTCCCTTCCTGCCCACCATCCTCCTATCCTCCATCAGTCTGTGTCTCAGGTTGACGAGGCAGTGCGCAGTGAGGGCGGTGTGTCTACGGAGTCGTGAAACATCAGCATGAACCCTCTGTAGTCCGACCTTCAGCTCCTGGAGCTCCTTCGTCATCCGTGCAGAGCTCATGTCCACCATCCTCTTCATCAGCGTGGTGACTCTTCGCTCCTGCTGCTCCATCAGCTCCACATAAAAACACTGCTGCTGCTCCAACATCTCCAACACCACCGACACACACACAGAGTCCTGGCCGGCCGCCACGTACACGCGCTGGGGCATCATCTCTGAAGCTCCGGCAGTGTGTGCTCATATGTGTGTGTGTAAGTGTGCGCGTTTGTGTGTGTGTGTAAGATCTGCTTCATGCTTTTCAGCATGTCACTGTTAACACTTTGCTAATGTTACACACCGGAGATCATTTCACTGATTAAATGGGTCACAGGAGAGCCAGGGCCCTTACTGTAGTGCACACTACTTATATATTCTAATGTAAAGATTTCAAAACAATTCTTAAAGCTGACAGCATGTAAGAAGAATCTTTTGAAGGATCAATTCCTATTCTCACATGGTATATTCTTTTTAATATACAATAACATTGAAAAACAGCTAAACAGTAATAGAGCAAAAGATTTTTAGAGAACTGAAAATAATTCTATACAGCCCAAAACCAAACTTTTTTTTTTCAACAGCAATAAACTGAAGAACTTTTGAGCTTACCTAACTGTTTGCATGTATGATCATCCTTCAATAAGAGAGCTGGTTCTGTCCAACATAGTTCTGATTCTCTTAACTTCACCCAAAATCAGAAGCCCTCAAGGGTTGTTTGGATAGTTCATAAGGTTCTTTAATTAATACGATACTAGCTCTCTTTCTCTTTTCTTCTCTTTGAGCTACACATGGTGCTCCTGAGCTGCCAGTGATCCAGACCTCCTCTGCACTCTGGACCTGTCTAACACATCCTGGTGCCCTGCTTCTGGTTGGAGATCTCGTCACATGGAAGCCCCATATGGTCTACTTGGGATGCGTGAGGTGACTGTGGATGGTCCCATTTGACTAGGAAGATGGTTTTGGACTTATGCAGACATCTGTTCTCTGAGGGGTTGTGACAACTGATGCTCAATAGTTCAGGGTATCACAGGAAGTTTGTCCTTACCACCGGCACCCTCTGCTTGCTCATCTGGGACAAGCTGATCATTTTAATTCATTCATCATTTCCATTTTTTTTTTATTATTTGCAAAGCTGCTTTGTGACAATTATCATTCTTAAAAGTGTTATGTAAATAAAACTGAACTGAATTAAAGTTCTTAGATAAGTACCTTTTCCCTAATTCATGGCAGAAGCTTCCTATCAAAAACACCTGTGATTCGCTGGAGCAGAGTGTGAGGTGTCTCTGATTGGTCATTGTAATAAAACTCTTGACACATGACTGCATTCAAGGTCAAATGTGGTTTATTTTACATTTTCATTGTAAAACCGAAACGTCATATTGTGTAAGAAATATACACCACCTTGCATTGGTGGCTCAATCAGTTAAGGCTGTGGATTACTGGGTTGTAAATTGTAAGGTCGGGGTTCAAGCCTCAGCACCCCAAGTTGCCACTGTTGAGTCCTTCGCAAGGCTCTTAACCCGATCTGATCCAGAGGCGCTGTAACCTGGCCGACCCTGCACTCTGACCACAGCTTCCTAACTGGGATATGCAAAAAAAAAAGAATTTTTAATCATTTCACTGCACTGTAATGTACATGTGATAAGTAACTGAATCAAATGTGACAGAAAGACGTGTAAATAGATGGATAGATTGATAGACAGATGGACTGTCAGACAGACAGATAGATAGACAAACGGACAGGTAGATGGATAGATATATAGACTGGCAGACAGACAAATAGATGTCTGAAGTAACAAATAGATAGAATCTGAAGTAAATACAAATATCCTGTAGCAAATGAACAAACAATCTTTAAAAAAAAGTATTTTAAAAAATCTTTTTTAATTGAAGTTTAATTAATTATTGATAATACGTATTTATTTATAGTAGTGTGTATATCTGTCATTTTATTGTACATTTCATTTGTAAAGTGGTGTTTGAATTAACGCCATTTTATGGTACATAAATGATTAATTGAGCGGAAGTCCTTTACATTTGTATTCAAGCCTCGCCCACATAAAACAAGGTACTAAAAATAAATTTACACCAAGATAAAAACTAAATGTACAACATGACTAGTAAAACGAAAGGGAAAAAATCAACACAAAAAACGCTAAAAATACAGCCAGAGCTAATGCTAACTGAGAGGACTCTTTTTTTTTTTTAATTGCAACAATTAACTTCAACATTAAAATATGCCATTGGATGACATTATGATTGCAAAAAATATATAGTAAGACATACAAAAAATTAAAATAAAATGAAAGTAAAAATAATAGTAATAATTAAAAGTAAATATATAAAATAGAAAGGGACAAATGTAGTAAATCAAAATTTATATTGTTTTCATCATATCATTATATAATTTCACAAATTTGGCACTTTTTTTGGTATTAATATATGTTAGTGTTGTAATTAGGTAGTTGAGATTGCAAAGAAATTTTAAATTTATAAATATAATATTTTCCCAATATATAAAAAAACATTATCCATCTTATGTTTACATGAGAAAAATAACTAAATATATACAACATAGTTAAATCAATATCTACATTAGACTTTGAAGAAAAAAAATTCATAAGTCAGACCAAGATTTCTTAACAAGAGGGCATTAAAATAATAATAATAATAATAAAAAAGATGATCAATAGATTTAATACTGACATTACAAAAATTACAATTTAAATGAGGATTACCAAATTTGGATGTAATCTCACTGCTGGGGTATATATTAGACAAAAAATATTAAATAAAAATTTTTTAAATTAATCTTGTCTATTAAGGAATTTCAAAAATATTTCCCCTTGGAGTAATTCTTTTTCTTGACTGATGACGTTTCTTATAATTTTATTACTACATTTTGGGTCATAAATACACTTGTCACCAAGCAAAAAAAAAAATGCCTCCCTTTTTACAATCACTTCAAACAAACAAACAAACTAAATTACATTTCATTAAGTAAACAAGACCGCTAACTGAGAGGACTTTTACACCTGAAACAGCTCTTCGCGACGTTTCTGACGTCATATGTGTGCGACAGTGCTTGGTTAGCAAGTTAGCGAGCAGGTTTTTAGAGAGATTTAAGTGCAGTATGGCGTTATTTCCTGCTTTTGGAGGAGTGTCAGATGTTGATAGCGCTAAAAACACAGGTGAGGTTAGAACCATGTGCAAATTTCAATATAACTTTAATCTGAAAGCGATAAAGTGATTAGCGAACCAACAACATGCTAATGCAGACATATTCATGACTGGATAGAGTTAATCTGATTTCTGTTTTTTGTTGTTTACATTGTTTTATTTGTTGTAAATTTGTGTTTTATTTTTATTCCTATTTATTGTTGTTTTATCATCAAGGCAATGTTTTAATGTAAAAGTTATATCAAAATTTTTTTACTGTATAGTCTATATTTAAAGATTGTGTGTATTGAGTATATATATAGTGTACATATGTGTGTGCAGTTACACACTAATATTTAACCTGTTTATAAATCAGAATGTAATGTAATTAGTTTATTAATTATTATTCAACAGTACTGATGAGTTCTGAATCTTGATTGGTTAGAAGTCTTTGATTAATTCTCTGTAACAGCAGCTCTGACAGTACTGAGGGTTTATATTAATCCACTTGTTTGAACATGGCACCGTCTCTATAGTAACACCTGTCTGCGTGACATGTATGTAAGGAGTCTCCAGTATAAGAGCTTTGTAATAGCCAGTGGTAAAGCATCTTCAGGATAGAGGAATTTCTCAGTAAATCTGAAGTGTGTTTCACCTTGACTACTTGCCCTTGGTTGTATTATTATTATTATTATTATTATTATTATTTAAGTTCCTCCAGTTTTATTAAAACACTAGGCTAAGTGGATGAAGTTGGTTAAAGAGTTTGAAGAAATCGTTAAAAGGTTAAAGCTTAAAATAACTATAATCTTAACTGGAATCAATAATATTATTATTTCAGGTTGAAGCCCACATACATGTCTGCTTGTCTTTCTGTACAGCGGAACTCTCTGTCTAACTTATTAATACAAAGCAGAAAAAAATTTGTGAGGTTGAGTAACTTACGCCTTGTTTACAGTAAGTTGTACTTTTTTCATTGTTAGCCAAATACACTCCCTGTTTGGTAATCAGAGAGTAAATTGAATGTGTAAGTACTGCAAAAGGTTAAATAAATTCTGTCTTAGTTTATAACATGCCCACAGTTTGACGCGTGCGCAGTACGCTGTCAAAACGTCTGGTAATTGGTAATCCGGCACAAAACTGCTCATAACTTAACACTTAATGTAACCAAACATTTTTATTTCATTTAAAGGTTTTACTTCAGGGAAATATCAAAGGACTTGCAAAGTTTCATTAAAAAGTCTTGCGTGATGAATTGACAAAATCGGGCTGGACAGACATACAGAGAGACACTTTTCAGAGTCTGGTTTCCTGTCCTGCAATGTTTATTGTGTTTATTAATGCTGTATTATTTCCTTCTTGTGTCTGTGTGTTTTTACAGATCTAGACTGGCTCAGTAATCACAGTTTCAACAGTGCAAATGCGTTATCTCTACACCAGCGCACCATCCACACAGACACGACAGAGTCGCACGCTCCGTGTCCCACACACACCAGGTTGTCACACACTGTACAAACACATGATCTGGGGATTACTGTAGCATTAATGTAAAGAAGAGAATGAGTCTCACAGTCATGACTGAGTGAAACAGGAAATGTGGAGTAAAGAGGAGACACACACATACACATGCCAACACATCAGGGGTCTTCAATCTTGTTTTGTGATTTTACAGTGAACAGAAATCTGAGGAAGATGATGGTGATGAGGATGATGACATCAGATCGAAGAAAAGGAGAAAGAAAGAGAAAAAGAAGAAGAGGAAGAAGCAGAAGAAGCGCAGCAGAGACGGTTCGGGGAGCAGCGACTCGGACACAGTTTACCCGAGTGACCTTCTGAACCAACGAGTAGAACCATCACAGAGGTGTGAGCACTGGTCACAGACAATAAGTACTAAGGGTACTTAAGGGGAACAAAAAGAACTGGGGAAAATGGTTTTAAAATCGTCATGACCAGCTTGACTCAGTACCCGAGTCTCCATCAGGGACATTTGGTGGCCTCAACAAAGTTGGCTTTATTATTAACTATATTATTAACTTAAACACACTGCCTGTTATAGAACTGTACTTTCAACCTTCTGACAGTCATAGACGAGATAGTACAAGCATAAATCAATCTGAAATTACCGAAATTATTATGGGTTCCCTTTTCCAATGTCCCCGGTCACCTCATTTCCGCAGGGAGTTTCTCATCACCTTGGCTTGCTCATTAGCGACAAACCGATGAAACTGATATGTTTTTACATTTATATCCAGAATTGCTGTTACTGTAAAGCTGCTGTGCGTCAGTGTTCTCTGGTAAAGCTGCTGTATAAATAAAACTGGAAGAAGAATCAGGGCTAATCAAAGAGTTATAGCGTTGTTCTAATTTGTGTGCACATGTGTGTGTGTGTGTGTGTGTGTGTAGACAGGAGGACTTAACTAATGTTTCTGGAGTTTTGTGGCTTGATGATCTTCAGTGTTCCACTGAGAAGCAGTTCTATGTGGACAGGAAGTCAGACCCTGCGAACTGGGAGTACAAGTCACTATACAGAGCTCACATCGCCAGGTACACCTGTCTGTCCACCTGCTTGTCTGTTTCCCTGCCTGTCGGTTGGTCTGTCTGTCTTTCTGTTACTGGTTCCTTCATGTTGTCTCTCATGTTTGTGGTCAGGTATAGGAGGAAGGGCAGCTCTGCTCTTGGATTGCACAGCAGGACTCAGAGCGTACGTTGGGAAGACTCCGCCCCAGACAAGAAGCGTAAAGAAAAAAGAGATGAGCGTTATTTCTCTCCCTCCAACCGACGCCTTCTCTCCTGCGAAGCTCCACCCACTTTATCAGCCCCTCCCATTGATTCCACCCTATCTACTGACCCTGCTTCATTTATCCCCCTTCCTCTCTGCAAGGAGGAGTCTGACCCCACCCCTCAGACCGGCACCAGCACCGATCCGCTCCGAGTGTACGACCCCGCAACCTCATTATGGCTTGAAGGCAAAGGTCAGCCTGAGGTCAAAGGGCAGGTGCAGGTTCCTGTGTCGAACCTGTTAATGATGCGAGTGGAGGAGTTTAACAGGAACCTGAGGGAAAACCCCACTGACGTGAACATGTGGCTGGAGTTCATACAGTTTCAGGTATTTATTTTACTTATTTATATATGCCTAGTAATGTGACCTGTAACATTCACGGCAGGTAAGCACTCAGGAAGTGAACTGAAACATTATAGATAGCACGAGACAGAGCTACGATTTAGTTTTTACAGGTTATGAGACGAATAAATCAGCGAATTAAAATGACCTGAAGTGTGTCTGTGTACAGGACGAGGTGGGCAGCTCCCTCTCGGGGCAGGGGGCGGAGTCTGAGCGTGCTCTGTGGGACAGGAAGCTGAGTGTGGTGGAGCGGGCGCTGGAGTTGAACCCTGGCAGTGTGCAGCTGAAGCAGCACAGACTCAGGCTGGGCCGGGGATTGTGGGATACAGCAACACAGCTGAAGGAGTGGAAGAAGGTGGTGTTCATCCACCCCAACAGCGCCCCGCTGTGGATGAGCTACATCCTGTTCACACAGAGCCAGTTCAGCTCTTTCTCTGTTCCCATGGTAATGGGCGTATACAGGAAGTGTCTGAGCACGCTCAGTGCGGTGCAAGACGGACAGCTGGTGTCTCACCCAGCGCTGCCAGGGACAGAACAACACCTGCTTGGTGAGGGAGAATTATTCGCTGAACTGGTTGATTGATGTCATAATGAGTGTTGGAGCAGCTAGCCAATCAGCAATGCGATTTCAGTGCACACTTGCACAAAATAATCACATGCTGTTTCTTTCTGTCTTTCCTTGTGTGTATGTCCGTGTGTTTCAGACATGTTTTTGCGTCAATGCCACTTCCTGCATCAAGCGGGTCACTCAGAGAAAGCTGTGTGTCTTTTCCAGGCTCTCATTGAGTTCACATTTTTCAAACCTGACAATGTGAAAAAGCTAACCACTAAACAGCAGGTACAAACACACACACACACACACACACACACACACACACACACACACACACACAAGCATACAAAGATGCCTATGTACAAATCTAAGTTAGTGGTCAAATTAAACATGTATCGGGAATGAACATGTGGTCCATTAGCCGCGCGTGTGTGTGTACATGTGCCTTTTCAGGTGGATTTCTTTGAGACATTCTGGGACAGTGGGGAGCCGAGGGTAGGAGAGGGTGGGGCCAGAGGGTGGAGTGCCTGGATGAAGCAGCAGGAGAGGGGAGGCTGGGTACAAACAACTGACACAGGTATACACACATCTAACCACAGAACATACACACATCTGCTAACACACACTTGAAGCTGAATCCACAGTTTGTGTTGTTGTTCCAGAGGAGGACGATAATGATGAGGAGGAGGATGATGATGGAGAGATCAAAGATAAAAGCCAGCCCCGGTGGAGAATCTGGCTCGATGTAGAGTCATGGAGGGAAGCCAATCAGTGGTTACCGTGGAGACCGGACAAAGCCAAAGACCAATCAGAGGAGGAGTGTGAGGATCCAGACAGACAGGTGTGACAGCTCCACTAGTCTATACCTGACCATAACACACACAAACACACCCACACACATACACACAGACTCTTCACGTATAAAAGAAATCTACTGAGTCAGTTAGACAGTAACCTGTTGTGTTACCTGCGCAGGTGCTGTTTGATGACATCGGACAGTCTCTGATCCGAGTCGAGTTGCCGGAACTGCGTCTTCGTCTCTTGCTCTCTTTCCTCCACTTACTGGGCGTGCCCACTGGCTCCACCTCCTCCTCCATATCCAGCCCTTCAGTGGATGATTCCACCTTCCTGGACGACTCTGTCCTCTTGGATGAGACGCTTGACCCTGAGAGACCTTTGACCTCTTTCGAACTCCCAGTGACCGGTGTCAGTGCTATGGGTCACATGTCCTCTCACTCTACCACTACGAGGAAGAGAGCGGGGCTATGTAAGCAGGGGGAGGAGTTTGTCAGGAACATTCTGGAACGCACCCTCCCTCTGTTTCCAGCTCAGGACAGAGCAGAAGTGACTCTCTGCTGGATGCGCTACGAAAAACTCAAGGTCTGATCTCGTCTGATCTTTTTCGATGTAATGTAATAAGACCTGTAATAACCTCTGATCTCACTCCTGTGTGTGTTTTGCAGGTGCTGCAGTGTTTGCGTAGTGGGAATAGGAAGTGTGCTAGGCTACAGGGGAAGCGCACTAAGCGTTTATTGAAGCGTGTACTGAAGCAGCAGGAGAATCGTAGCTCCCTGGCACTGTGGCGTGAGTACGGCCATGTCGAGTGGTTGTTAGGAAATGTTGATGAAGCACGCAGGGTTTTTGACTCTGCCCTCTCTTTGGGCGGGACCTCTGGTCTACGTGACTCCACCCTCTGCAACCTCGGTGTCCTTTACGCACAATTAGAAATGGAACTCGTGTGTCAGGGAGGGGCTGAGGGTGTGAAGACCACACCCACCTCTGCGACATTCTCTCGGGCAGTGTACATCCTGACCAAGTTAGCAGAGGGCGCCACCTACAGGCCTTTCACAGGAGAGATCAGCGCCGTAGCAATACTGAAGGCACGCAAGGCATATGAATGTGCTGTATCAGAGAGTCTGGCCGGTGAGAAAGCCTGCGCTCTGTCTAGCTGCTTTGGACTGTTCCAATATTTGACCATGGGGGTGGACGCGGCTGATACGGTGCTCACTCAGGCCAGAGAACGTATGACGTGCGACCAGCAACGTGAGGCTGTGTGTGTCCTGCATGTGGCGCTGTTACATCACCACTCGAGCATCAGGGCCTTCCCTCTGCGACGTGTGAAGTCAGCGCTGACCGACGCACTCACCCTACTGCCGCACAGCATCACCCTCTGGAAGCTCCACTTACAGGCCAACACCCGCTACAACAATGCTGCCTGCACCCGACGATTTCTTAACGCAATCACCAAAGGCACTGACAGCGTCCTGCCCCGACTGTTCACCTTAACAACCGAACAGCAGAGGAAGAGCCGAATAGACTCTGTGCTCCGGTAACATATGGGCGTGTCCCAAACCACACATGCTGTTTACTGCAGCACAAAGCATTATGGGTGTTTTTGATAGTAAATTTGATGTGGCTTTGAATAAAGTTATTATTATTTTATAAAACATTTTATTTAAAATATTTTGTAAACCTCTGCATGTCTGTGTGTGTGTGATTGTGTTTTCAGGTCGGGTTTACCGGGGGATTCTCTTCCTGTCTTCCCTGAGACCGGACTTTGCCACCGTATCCGCTCATTGTTTGAGGTTGCTGTGGCAACGGAGCATGGTGCTCACTGCCCTCTGCTGTGGAGACGCTACATCCACTTCATGGTAATGAGCATTTCACTTTTACAATACTGAATTGATGAATTTATGTACGATGAAGAGGAAGGAACTAATAGTGACGCTGACGATGATGATGATGATGATGATGATGTCTTGACAGGTGTCTAACGGGGACGTAGAGAGAGGAAGGGGAATCTTCTACAGAGCCCTACAGCATGTCCCCTGGGTGAAAGTGAGTGCTTTGTCTCCACTCACTTGCACACCTGATGAACAACATGTCAGTCATCACACTGACCTGTGTGTGTGTGTGTTTGTGTGTGTGTGTGTGTGTGTGTGCACATGCGCAGGTGCTGTACATGGACGCTGTGAGCTTGTTCCCCGATCATGTGCAGGAGGTTTTGGATCTGCTGATGGAGAAGGAGCTGAGACTCCGGACCCCGATGGAGGAGCTGGACATCCTGCTGGAAGACTAAAGAACTGAAGATTTTCCCACGATGCGCTGCAGCGCCACACACCTCCACACCAGACTGTTTCTATTCATCAGATTATTTATTTACTTTTATTTTGGAAAAAAAGATAAAGGGATAATTTTGTAGTAATAATATTAAAAGTCTTTAATAAAGACACGTTTTGTCAGTGTTCAGAACACAGCGCCCCCTACTGACACGCACATACACACCTTATACCACCTTGTGTGTTTTAACCGTAGCAGGAAGTCTGTAATTTTTTCATCTTAATTGAATCTAACTAAACATTAATTACTTTATTATAATGCTTGTACGGTTATAGCATTTAATATGAGCTAGATTTGTCGCTGTTCTCTCGATTGCGTTAATCTCTTCGCTGAGGAGATGTACAAACTATCGCGAGATTTACGCCGAAGGTGGTTTAGATCTCGCGAGATCCACCGCAATGTGCTTCTGTATCCTAGCAACCGAAAGCTTAGGCATGGCGGACGATAAAGCCTCTGCAGGTAAGAACGCCACGCGAAACGTGTATGGTTTATATTTGCGGTTTTCTGAGATATTAATTAACGTACTATATCTTATACATATTCGTCTTATAAGATGAACGAGCGCTCCGCTTTTTAGCCAACATGCTAACCGGAAAGTTTATAGTTACAGAGTTAGCGGCTATACTCAGAGTGACGGCACTTTGTATTAGGAATGCAGTAGTTCAGTGTAATAAAGTGTTTCCTGTAAACACGAGGGCTTTCTTCAACCTAGTACGCAGGTCGTTGTCATGGCAACGCGTATGGTGCTTCACGTCACTGAGATCAAGCGTCTCAGCTGGTCAAAGTGTTCAAGGGTGAAAATCAAACGGCTATGAAATGAAAAGTCGTTTGTGATTCCTCATGTATGTTGTTTTAGTCGAGACCTTTATAATTACTCCACCATCATCAATCACCCATCTACAGTCCTTTACTGTACAGGACAATGTGAAAGTGGGTATCCTAGTACATATTCCCACAGAGGCTTCAAGTTATGGAACTACAGATATATAGGCCTAAATCACATACCTGAAAAAAAAAACAAATACATCACTTTCAAATTAAAGCGATAGGTTTTTAACCATAGATATGCATGATTTAAATTAAAGTGCACATGCTTTTAAAACACAGAACCGAACTATTATGTTTGTAAAATAACTATTTATATGCTATTAAAATACATACCTTTAGAACAAAATAGTCCACATACTGTAGGGGCGGGGCTTGTAGGACAACTTACCCAAACACACTGTTTTCTGGCTCATGACATATATTGTCTGAAGAACGGATTACTCACTCACTTATCATCTATACCGCTCTGTCCTGTATTCAGGGTCGCGGGGGGGGCCTGGAGCCTATTCCGGGAGGCTTAGGGCATGAGGCGGGGTACTCCCTGGACAGAGTGCCAATCCATCGCAGGCCAAACACACACACACGCTTAGGGCATGAGGCGGGGTACTCCCTGGACAGAGTGCCAATCCATCGCAGGCCAAACACACACACACTACAGGCAATTTGGAAATGGCAGTTACCCTAATCTG
This sequence comes from Clarias macrocephalus, assembly GCA_011419295.1. NCBI lineage: Eukaryota > Metazoa > Chordata > Actinopteri > Siluriformes > Clariidae > Clarias > Clarias macrocephalus. The sequence continues at coordinate 216,397 of JAAGKR010000161.1, forward strand.
CATGTGTTTGGACTGTGGGAGAAAACCGGAATATCCGGAGGAAACCCACCAAGCACGGGGTGCGCATTCAAACTCCATGCACACAGAGATGAGAATCGAGCCTGGCCGGGAATCGAACCCAGACCCTGGCGGTGCAAGGCGACAGTGCTAACCACTACACCACCGTGCCACCTATAATGGATTACATGTTTGAAAATATAACTAAATAATTGAGTACTTAAATGGTGGACCTATGGCATTAGATTACTCGTTACATCAAAAAGTAATGTAAGTACTCTAAGTTACACCCGACACTGCACCTGACAGACTACCTGTAGCGTACTGGAACACCACAGAGATCTCATGAAAAGAATAACAGGATGTATTCCATCTAATGTGAACACCCCCTCTACAACTCCTGTGACCGGCCAGCCCCAGAACATCACTTATGCTGTCTATGAGAACCACAGCATTCTGAACAAACCCACAGCTGTTAAACTGTGGCGAAAGGTGCGTGAGAGTCTGGGAAAAGTCTGCAAGGAACATTTCACCTTTGTTGATGAAGACGCAAACTTCGGCGCTATAAAGAAGTCGAGTTGCGTATCCTGCTCCTGTGTGGCAGTGGTCTACTGGAGGCCATCTCCATTCCTGGGTTGTGGAATGAGAGTGACATTGGAGGTGATTGGAGGTGACTTTGGGATAGTGGTGGTGCCTCGGGATGGAGTTGACACAGAAAGGATAACAAATCATTCCTTGGTGCTTCGTAGGCACAAGGGAAACATCATTGTGGTGAAGGACGGTATGGACCATCTGATGTCAGTTGAACCAGCTCTACATCACCACCTCTGGATAGGGAAGAGGATGCAACCGGATGACTCTCTTTAACCTGCCCTGTCTCCCTCTGTGTGTTTAGTAGTGTAGTCCTACCACACTCTACCACTTCTTTTTCCATATAGAAGATAACCTCTATCTATCTATCTATCTATCTATCGATCTATCTATCTATCCTATCTAAATGAAATTTGTATTTGGTTCCACATTAAAGAATGGCCTTTCCCTTTGCGCAGTTCTTCCATTAAGGCTCTCTTTGCTTAGCAAAAGAAAATTTTGTTTAAGAAAATACAATGCTTTGAGTAAAAACTAATCACTGCCATAAAAAAAACCCTTCAGAGTGACAATACACCTGTGTTTTATAAAATAAAAGCTCCTCAGGTCACAGTACAGTTTAATCAAGTGTCAATCAAATTTATTACCTCATTTGATAAAATATGATAAATTAACACAGTGTATAATCACAGACAGGGGTTAATAATGATTGTTAATAATTTATTAATGTAACAAGAAAAATTCATAATAATTTAATTATAACAGAAGAAGTATTAATTTAAATAGAAAAAAAAATCACAACATAGAATTATTAAACATAGAAATAATAAAAATTATAATAAACTAGAGTTTTTAAAAAAGGCATTTTACTTTGTTAATATGCTGCCTGTTTATTGCTATTTGTTTGGTGAATTCTCAGTAAGCTGGTAATGAATTAATATGATATAGTAATTAATAATAGAAACAGTAATTTATCTAACATCTTAGATTATGGTTTAGTTACATTGGGGTAACTAGGGGGTTGGAGCCCCTCTGGTGACATTGGGGAAAAAATATCTGTGGCCATATGTATATGTACATATATATGTATATATGCATAAGAATGAGATAATCTGTTGTGGCCACGACTTACTAAGGTGTGGGAATGAGATACTGTGTTGTGGCCACAGCTCAAGGACGCGTGGTAATGAGATCATTCATATCCCAGATGTGACTGGATGATTGTTTTTTTTTTGGAGTTATGCTGTGTGTCAGTGAGTAAATAAAAGTAATCATCCGTCTATACTAACTACGGAGATAGACTGCATTTGTTCATCTTCATATTAAAGCTCAGACCTTTAATCTAAACCTTTTTATAAAACAGTGGATGAATGCTGTATAGTGTTTTTGTGAGCATCAATATTCTGTGTGTGTGTGTGTGTGTGTGTGTGTGTAGGAGCGGTAGTGTCAGAACTGCACAGGAGAATCAGCTCTGCATTCGATGTGTTCGATCACGAATCGAATCACACTGTGGACGTCAGGTACCACACACACTCCTGCATTTGAATTATTCATGACTCTTTCTGATTATTGTTGAAGCATGTGCAGAATGCAGTGAAACAATTCATGTTTGTGTAGAGAGATCGGCACCATAATCCGTTCACTCGGCTGTTTCCCCACAGAGGCGGAGCTACATGACATCATTGCTGAGGTCAGTAATGCATCTGTAAAAAAAAGTTTATCATAGATCTTGTTAGACCTTTAACTCTGTGTGTGTGTTTGTGTGTATGTGCGTGTAGGTAGAAGAAGAGGAGGCAAGTGGATTGATCCGCTTTGAGAAATTCCTTCCTGTCATGACCAAAATATTAATGGACAACAAGTGAGACACACACACACACACACACACACACACAGACTAAGTTTGAGGTTTATTACAGAGAACACTGCTACTGTTCCAGCCATATTTAATATATTCATATATTTTATATATTCAATTTATTAATATTTGCTTGTTTAATCATTGTTAATAATCACACCTTTATCTCTATGTCTCTATGTCTGTCTCTCTATTTGTCTCTGGTTTTAGGTTTCGTCCCATTCCTGAAGATTTACTCCTGCAGGCATTTGAGGTAACAGTCATGTACACTCTCACATACACCTTCACATAAACTCTTATAGCCCTTCTCACATCCAGCGTCATGTACACTCACACCCCTACGTCCGCCACTACATTCACTCTGAATTTCACTTTCACATGCACTCTCATGTGCGCTCTTGCATCCACTTTCACATATGATTTCACACACGCTCACATTCACTCTCATGTTCACGCTTATGTCCAATTTCATGTCCACTTTCACTCCCACTCTCACCCACAAACACTCCGACATTCACTCCGAGGTGCATTATTAAATGTGACCCAGTCTGTGAAAACCCAGCCAAAGTCTTTTTGTGTGGTTCACATTTTTCTACATAAAATCATACTGTATGTACAGTGACAACAATTTTAAATATTAAGCAATTAAGTAATTGTCTGTGTTCCAACAACACTGACACTGATGATAAATATTTCCTGTGTGTGTGTGTGTGTGTGTGTGTGTGTGTGTGTGTGTGTGTGTGTGTGTGTGTGTGTGTGTGCACCTGTTCAGGTGTTGGACCAGCAGAAGAAAGGATATCTGGAACCAAAGGAACTCATCAAGTATCTTACACAAGAAGGTAAACAATCAATACAACTCTGTTGACGTCTCTTTCTGCCTGGTTGTTTCTCTCTAAAGCAGTGCTGGTGTTCTTATAAGAATAAAGCCTTATCAGCACATTGATTATGGTCCTAGTCTCCACCTATCTACCCTTGTGACTCTCTCGCTGTCTCTCTCTCATCACAACACACAGGAGAACCCTTTTCTCAGGAGGAAATAGATGAAATGCTCTCAGCTGCACTCGATCCTGATAAACGGCGGATCTTATACAGAGACTTTGTAAGCATGTTGACCTTGGATGACCCGCGGTAACTGGGGTAACCGCAGAGACGCCGTTCTTCACACTGTCTTACCTTATGTTTGCGTTTATAACTCATATCATATCTGTTGTGGAATTTCAGCTTCATGTAGAAATGATGTCATGATTAATGTGCCATTAATCACACACACACACACACACACACACACACACACACAGAACTATTTTTTCCTGTCTGATATTCATAAAAAAAACTCAAAACTGTATGTAAACTGTATTTTAATCAGTGATTTTATTTTGACTTCTGATAAAAAGCCAAAGTGTAAACACTGGTGTACTATATTAATCTGCTTTATGTCAAAGCAGTAAAATTGTAATTTTTTGTAACATGTTGACTTCAGTTCATCTGCCTTTTTAGGGCATTGAAATTCAGTTAGGAGTTGCTCGAACCGTATCCTTCTATACTACGTCACAAGTTGAAGCTAAAGCTAAAAAAGTAATGCAATCAAATGTAATGATTGTATAGAGTACCAATAAGAATTCTGTTATTTAGATTTGTAATAAATACATTTTTGAGCATTGACGTCATGTCACATCACCTGAGCTTACAAAACCGGGGACGCATAGAAGGTGAGGCATAGAAGATTATAAGATGAGGGAGATCAAGACCAGAAAGGGGTGGTAATGCGACATAGTGGATTCCAACTGCTGCTTAACACCAAGAAGACAAAGAAGGTGTGTACTTGAGGAGGGCAGCAGTTATTTACAGTAATATACCTACTATAAGCCTACTGTAACAACAAGTGAACCTGTTGGCTGAGCGTTTTAAATGTGTGTGTGTGTGTGTGTGTGTGTGTGTGTGTGTGTGTGTGTGTGTGTGTGTGTGTGTGTGTGTGCATCATTCTTAGTTTTCACTTTAACACAAAATTATTTGATGTGTACACTAAGTGTTTTAAATGAGTACATGGAACGTAAAGGTATAATTATAAGGGTATAATATAAACAGAATAAAGTCTGCTGCAGTGCACTTCAGATGTGTTCACTCATGTGTGAAAGATACAGTAAATCCCCTCTGTGTGTTTGTGTATGGTTCAGCTCAAAGTCATCAGAAACTGATTTGAAGCACTGTGTTGTTACGGTTTATGAGAGGTTTGTTGCTATTGCATTTTGTTCCTGTATGTATATGCATAATACACCATTTAGGAAATTCTCAATGCAAAAAAAAATTGCTCCTAGTGGCAAAATTCTTAGAATTGTGGGTGTTTCCTAGGAATTCTCCTTAAAATGAAAGAGTAGAGCCTAGTAAAGATTTTTTTTTTTTATCTTAACCTTTTAACTAGTTAAGATGAAAAACTGTTAGAAGTAGTGAGGAGGACTTTTAAGAGCCTTGGGAGTTTAAAATGCTTAGCTAGAAGTTTTAAAGATGAGTTAGAAGCTATTCTATGAATACGGCCCCTGAGCACTAAACATTCAGGAACTAAAACTTATTAATTAATTAAATATTATTTTGCTTATACAGAAGTACACTAAACATTAGTTTACGTAAACATTAGGGCACTAAACATTAGATGGCTTAAACTTGGTGTTGTGACATGATCTTGAAACATGATCGTTCTCCAAGAGTTAGCTGTGTTCCTTCTTAGCAGGAATAACAAGGCTACCTAAAAGTATTGTACACTGCCATATCAGGCCAAAAAAAAAAACTGTCACACACTCTAATATTTCATTGGATTGCTTTATACTTCTATTATATTGTACAACATTTATTTCAGTCCAGAATCACATTAATTTCTCTCCAAGATCTTGTATTGATGATAGGAGAGTGGGACTGGGTGTGAAGTCTTCCCTAGCACATCCCAAATATTCTCACTGAGGGTTGACTTTGTGGGGCCGATCCATGTGTGAAAATTATTTCTCATCCACCCTGAACCACTCTTTCACTATGTGTGCCTGATTAATTCTGAGATTGTGATCTTTAACCATTTAATTCAATTCAATTTATTTTTATTCATATAGTATTTTTATTGGTCATTTTTACAAAGCAGCATTACAGAATAAATATATATATAAGTTTGAAAAATATGAGAAGATATGTAACATTTATTATCAGATTTTTCAACACCTTGACTGCCCAGGGATATATGCATGCATTTTGTTTGTTGACTCCAGCTTTTAATACAATAATCCCGCAAATTCTCTTCTCTAAAGACCTTCAGCTTTCCGTACCCCCTGCCATCTGTCAGTGGATCACCAGCAGGAAACAGCAGGTGAGGCTGTGAAGAGGTCCTCCTAGTATCCAGATAGGCAGTACTGGTGCCCTCCAGGGATGTGTTCTCTCCCCACTGCTATTCTCTTGCTATACTAATGATTGCACATCCAAGGACCCAGCTGTTAAACTCCTGAAGATGGCAACTGACACCACACTCACTCGATTCTTCCATGAAGTCCGCATATCAGCAGGAAGTGGGGCAGCTGGTGATCTGGTGTAGTAAAAAAAATCTGGAGCTGAACACATTCACAATTGTGGAGATGAAGGTGGACTTTAGGAGACACCCCTCAACATTACGTCCACTCACAATAACCCTGTGTCATCCATGGAGACCTTCAAGTTTCTGAACCACAGCAGCTGTTTATACAATTCTGTATTTCAGTCCCTGAATCGCTGCTGTATACATCCATCACTGTCTGGTTCGGAGCAGCCACAAAACAGGAAAGAGCAGACAACAGAAAACAGTAGAAAAAAATATTGGTCAAATAAATTTAAACCTTTTTTTACTTAGCCTCTCTGATGTGTGGTCTTATTAAGGATACACAGCTGTTTAGTCACAATCTCTTGAGTTCACATTGTGTGTATTTTAATGCTCTTACTTTCACTTTTAAACATAGCCATGAGTTCTATTGTTTTTTTTTATGACCAGCTTTTAAAAGCATTTAAATGATTTCCCATTCCCAATTTTAGTTTCAGGTACCCCGTAGTATCTCCTTAGTTGTTTACATTTGTTGTACATTTGTTGCATGACATCAGCGTCAGAAGACAGGAATAAGAGCCTGATCCAGGTGATATGTACTGTTGGCAGCCAGCACTGGATGGAAATAGGTTTTGTTTTGTTGGTAAAAGCTCAAAGGAATATGTAAGTCAAAAGCGAAATAAAAATATTGATCTGAACTTGATGTCTCTGGAATCAGCTCTGATCAACAACATGGAGATGATTGTTTCACACTGTAATGCACACTGAGATTATTAAAATAACTTGAAACTGAAGCTTGCAGAAAGCAGCAGGCAGATGTTTGTATGTCTGTCTGTCGGTCTATCTGTCAGTCACTTATGGCCTGTGTGTCCCAGAGCTGCAGAGCTGCAGCTTTTCCAGTTTCAAATACAATCTCTCTCTCTCTCTCTCTCTCTCTCTCTCTCTCTCTCTCTCTCTCTCTCTCATCTTGAAAGCAATGGATGCCCACTGCTTGCTAAGTTGGAATATGACCTGCAGAGCATTTTTTTTTTTTTTTTTTTTTTTGTAAAAAACAGACTTGTTTAGAGAACAGCTAACATTAGGGCACAAATCAGGAGTGAGAATGTGTTATGTTAGTTTATTAATGTTAAAGTGCTGTGAGTAATATTAAACTGCTGGGAATCTTTCTTTTTTCTGCAGTTAATCACACAGCCAGCAGATGGTGCTGAACTTTACACTGTTCATTAGAGTGAGAGAAACCTTCTGCTAGGACTCAAATTACATTGAGTGTTTCCTTGTTTATATATATATGTTATTGGACTTTCGGCCGCTCCTATCAAGGGGATCCCATTTTATCCGGACTTGGGACCGGCACACAAACCAAATCCAGGCTGGGGTTTGGAAATTGGGGGAGGGGGGGATTGAACCCGGCCCTTACACATAGCGGACCTACGGAAACCTACTATATATTGGTGTGTGTTTAACTGAAGGCAATACTACAGTATATCTAAAGACTGCACAAATTATTTGCTTTTAATTTCATTACTCTGAAATTATATTAAAAACTTAAAAACTTTCCATTGCTTGTTTATGACAAACAAAATGTATTTGAAAGTTATTTGTCATTAATTTATTTATGAACTCCCTTCTGACCTGCTTGGAGGATATTAAAACATGGATGTCCTTTGGACCTGTTTATTAACTAGTTTACCCTACCAGTGAATTAGCTCTATTAACACTCTATTATAGGTCAAATATATTATATAAGGGAAAACCTTTTTACCAACTCAATTTTAAGAAAATGATCCATGCTTTATTTTCTTTTGTCTAGATTACTGTAACACATTATACACAGGAATCTACCAGTCTTCCTTTTCTTATCTCCAGCTGGTCCAGAATGCTGTTGGTCTCCTGACTGGCCACACACAAACACGATCAGATTTCCCCTATTTTATTGTCTTTTCACAGGCTCTCAGTTTAATACCAAATTGATTTTAAGATTTTACTCTTTGATTTTAAGTCACTTAATGGTTTAGTGTCCTCTTACCTCTCTGAGATCTAACATACATACCCTCTAGGACATTTAGATCCTCTGACCATATGCTCTTGTTTTTTTTTTTTTTTTTTTTATGAGGTTCAGACTCATGCTCAAAAGGAGATCATGCCTTTGCAGTCAGAGCCACAATTGTTGAACAGTCTACCCCTTCACATTAGGGCTGCACTATTACTCGTTTAGTCTGGACAAAAAAATTATAAAAATTGTCTAATGGCTTTCACCTCTGGTTGAGATAAAATTATGTGTTCTGGTATGTTTTATGTTTGTCGTTTATGCATTGTATGTCTTACTTCTTTCAGCTATAGCAGCTTCCACTCCTATTAGAAGGCTATCCAGAAGATTTTGGAGTGTTTCTGTGGGAATCCGTGCTTATTCATTCAATAGAGTATTTACAGTATGAGGTCAGGCACTGATGTTGGACGAGAAGACCAGGCTCATAATCTCCATTCCAGTTGATCCCAAAGGTGCTTGGTGTGGTTGAGATCAGGGATCTGTGCGGGCTGGTCAAGTTCTTCCACAACAAACTCATCAAACCATGTCTTTATAGTCCTTGCTTTGTGCACTGGGGCACGGTCATGTTGGAATAAAAAAGGCCTTCTCCAAACTGTTGTAACAAAGTTGGAGGCATAGCATTGTCCAAGATGTCTTGGTATGGTGAAGCATTAAGCTTGCACTTCACTGGGAATAAGGGGACCTAAATGTGTGGTCAAATACTTTTGTCCATGTACTGTAGTGTGTGTGTGTGTGTGTGTGTGTGTGTGTGTGTGTGTGTGTGTGTCTGAGGAATGTCAGTAGGAGGCGCCATATGACTGTGTAAAACATACAGGGTCCAACAGCGCTCCCTACTGACATTTTACACACAAACACACACACACACACACTGCATTATTACAGGGTGTAAATGCAAATTTGTGACATTTGTAGGTGACATGTCGAGTTTAAACACGGTCACGCGCTAGTCTAAATGTCACTGTGTCTAATAGATCACCTCTTCTGTGTGTGTGTGTGTGTGTGTGTGTGTGTGTGTTTAGAGCGTAAGTTTACGCCTACACATCATTTAATAAGCAAAGGGGCGGTAGACCCCGCCCACATCCAGATGTGCGCCTCTGGGTTTAAATGGGAAAGAGAGAGAGGTTAGACTGACTCTGCGTGCGCGCGTGTGTGTGCGCGCGCGTGTGTTTCGCATGCAGCAGAGGCGCGCGCGCAGAGCCGTCTGCTGTTCGCGCTCGTGGTACCGTTACTGCACGCGCGCGCTGATCGCGGGAGCGCGGGATTCTGTTTACGTTTTGGAATATTTTGGGGAAACGGGACAGAGCAACAGCGGTGTGTGTTATGTGTGAGTGTGTGTGTGTGTGTGTGTGTGTTGATGGACATGCGTAAAGATGATGGAGAGTTTTCCCGCATGGCACTGAGACCGAGGCGCGCGCAGGAATCCTCTCCTTCACGCGCGTGGATGTGATGTTAATGATTTAGTGAGAATATATTTGGGAGAATCTCAGCATGACCTCTGTGAGCGGGAATAAAGAGAGGAGCGGCAGAAACCGGAAACACACGGTGAGAGAGGCCGGGGGGGGGGGGGGGGTAATTAATTAATTTTTCTTTTTCATTTTTTTTTTTAATTTCTGCGTCACGCGCGCATGAACATTAATAGGATAATGCGTGCAGATGGATGCGCGCGCGAGGCGACTGTTGGACCTGAAATGCATGTAAAACGGGAGTGGAATTAGAAAGAGGTGAGACAGGTGACAGCGAGACAGGTGACAGTGAGACAGTGTGTTGCATAAAAGAAAGGTTTCGTCCATACATCGGTCAGAACTCACTCTTTTAATGATATTTTGATGTTTAATACATTGGAGGAAAAAAGAAAAACGTCTTTATGTCTGTATGAATGTAATGAAACTTAGCCAGTTCTTAGTTGTTTGCCTGAAGTTTAACCTGTGCCATAAATGAAATGTTGAGTAGAAGGGAAGTTATGAGCAGTTTTGTGCCAGATTATAGACCGCAAGTTTTGACACTGTACTGCTCATGTCAAACTGTGGGCGAGTCTTAAATCGACCGCTGGAAAGAATTTAATGAAACTTTTGCAGTACTTAGATATCTGCCTGATGTTTGCCCTGTTACTAATGCGCTACTTGCTCAAACACCTGCACCAAGAAAAGCTAAACTGAATAGATTTACTGTGATTAGTTCATAGTTTCAACAGCGCTGAAGTGGTATAAGTGAATTTGAACTCGCAGGAATTTTAAGACAAAACTTAATTTTTATCCGATCTACTTTTCCAATTTCTCATTTGTGATTCACTCTCCGATTACTGAACAGGACGTGTATTTGGCTGATGATGAAAGAAGTACAACTTAGCGTAACCAAGGCGTGAGATACTCAACCTTACAAAATGTTATTTCTTAGTAGACAGAGAGTTTTGCCGTCCAGAAAGACAGACAGACAGACATGTACTAAACTTGGGCTTCAACCTGAAATAATATCACTGATTACATTAAAGCTGATCATATTATTTTTAGCTTTAACCTATTTCTACAAACTCTTTATCTGTCAGCGATGGGTATTTACGTTAGTAATAAATAAATAAAAACATCACGTTTATTTTAGACACAGTGAAATTAATGTTAAATTCACATGCACACTGTTAATACGAGTCTAATTGCTCAGACGTACTGTAACACTGAGACTCATACACACTTCACACCCTGCTGAGGTTTCCATGGAGTACATGAATTTCAGGAAGCTACTAAACGCAAGGTCCGTATTGCTGGTCTGGTACCATCCAGTGTCTTTAGTAGCTTTAATGGCTTTTTTTTTTTTTACAAGCAGATGTGTGTATTGTACATGCAGGGCTTTACTGCCAGTGCTTTTACATGTTCTTTAAATGTCACCTTGTCCTTGTGTGCAGCGTGTGAGAGACGCACCTTCATGCAGTCTTTTGCTGTATTTACCTGTTAATCTGCGTAAGTTATAAAACAAGATGTAACCTGTAGCTGTCTGTTTCAAGCTCAGTAACGCATTGATCACCTGACAGCTATTACGTTTCTAATCATGTGTAAGCTGAAGGTCTATAAAGACAGACAGCTTAGCTTGTAGTGCTAGAGGTACTAGTATTCCTGGTACTCACGACCAGCCTGAGACCTATACAGCAACAAGATACCTGAGAGAAGAAGCAGCGAGAGTGTGTTCGGAAATTGCAAGATTCAGAATCCAGAGTGTGGCATATCGATGCACGTGATCCTGAGGCCTGCTGCTGAATGTTAGTGGTGTGTGGTGTGTGCATGTGTGTGCGCGGGTGGATGGGTGTGTGTGCGTGATGTATCACGCGGATCTGCTGTAGGTGACAGATTGAAGCCATATACATTTCCAGGCTGCTGTTTTATTGTGCACTTTAGAGCTGCTACAGAAACAAGAGAGAAAAAAGGGGACTAAAGGTACTGAAGGAGTAATCTCTGTGCTGTGACCCTCAGGGCTTCTCTCTTTCACATAAGAAACCTTTCGCTCTTTAATGTTTCCTGCTTTGATTCTATAAAAAATTTCTTTTTTATTTGATTTAAGTCTCAAAAATATTAGCCCCCCCCTCATCGTAAAACTCATCGTAAAACTGTTCATATTAGAAGGTTTATTTTTTCGGCAAGTAGGATTTTGAGCTTTTAATCCTCATTTAAGGTATAAATCTAGCTAAATTATGTATAAAAATTTTTTTTCACCAACCATCCCAAGTGTATACACACACAGCATGAAGCTTTCAGATTCTTTCACCTTTTCCACATTTTTCAATATTTCACACACATCTTAAAATGGATTTAAATCCTTTTTTTTTTCTTTTTTTTTTCTACTCTATAATGACAAAGTAACAAAAGGTGTTTGGAGTGTCTTGTTATGTTATTTAAAAACCCAGACCCTTTGTTGCAGCACTTGCGGTGATGCATCCTGCTCCTATCAGTGGTCCTTGAGACACTTGTGTGTGTGCCACCTGCGCCTAACTGACTTCATTAGACATAATTAGGAAAGGCAAAAACCTGTCTACCTGAGATGTCACCGTAAATAGTGTTTGTCAGAGCGAAAACAAAGCAATGGGGTCGGGAGGACAATCTGTACACCTGCGAGACAGGATTGTGTCAAGACTCAGATCTGGGGAAGGAGACAAGAAAATGTCTGCAGCATTGAAAGCACCCAAGAGCATAAAAGCCTCCATCATTCTCAAACGAAAGAGATTTGGGACAACCGACAGTCTACACAGATCTGGCCACGTAGGCAGACTGAGTGATCAGGGATGAAGCGCCTCGGTCAGAGAGGGAGCCAAGAACCCAAGGGTCAGAACAAATGTGATCCTGAGTTCCCTTGTGGAGACTTAAAGAAGGACAACCATCACTGTAGCAGTCTACCAATCAGGCCGTTATGGTACAGTGACCAGACAGAAGTCATTTCTCACTGTAAGACATATGAACGCCAGGTGGGCGTTTGCTAAAAAGCACCTGAAGGAAACTCAGACCATGAGAAAAAAAAATCCTCTGGTCTGATCACACAAAGATTGAACTACAGCGGTTCCCTTGGCGTACGAAATTTCCTGTTGTGAAATGGATTTTCCTCCATAGAAAATAATGTAAATGCAGACAGTCTGTTCCAGCTGCCCCAAAATATTACCAATTTCCAACTATATCAATGTTTTTGCATATGCAAACAATCCAAACACTTAGAAAAGACATGTAAATGAATAAAAATGTTAAATAAATAGACATTTAACCTCATTTAATCTTAATTTATGATTCCTCTTGGCACCGGCTGCTTTTAAAACAAAACTGAACAGTGGCTCCCTTTGCTTCTTGCTACCGTCCTTGCTAACATTCTTGAGAGCCATGGTGTTACAGTATGTCTTCACTGAATCTTGCACAAAATGCAAAAAAAAAAAAAAACCACCAAAAAATATGTAAACTCACTTCACTCAGCTTTCCGCTGACGCAAACAAGTTTTGAAGGGCTCCCGGACATACGCACACGTAGCCAGCGCACGGTTTGGCTGCTCGTATGTCGAAATGCTTCACATGCCGCATTCTCAAAGTGAAAATGATCACGGCTTTTAAGGCTAAGAAAACGATCAAGTTCGTCTGCCGAGGTACCACTGTACTGTATTTGGAATGAGGAAATCAGGCACTGCGCGTCACCTTATTAAAACCTTCCCTACAGTCAGACGCGGTGATGGCGGTATCATGCTGTGTCGATGTTTTTTTTTTCTGCAACTGGGAGACTAGTCAGTACAGAGGGAAATACGGATGCAAAAATAAATATATACGGAACTATCCTTTGTGAAAACCTTCTCCAGAGTGCACATGGTATCAGGCTCAGGCGGCGGATTACATTTAAACACAGGACAGGTTTAAGGTGGGCACAGGGGGAAATATGTTCTCACAACACCACTGTTCCTACAATTTTCTTCCAAGTAAGGCTACACTTAGCGATATGAAACAAACACACAGGACGGTTTCTCACAATTCAGTATTGAACACAGACGTCTGGCTCTGCAGTACAAACTCTCGTTCTACACTGCTGCTCCTTAAGTCAAATCACATGGGGTCATCTTAGTGCCTCGTTATTAAACAGGGAAAAATTTTTTTTTTTTTTTTTTTGCACTTACAAGAATTGTTTTCTCTCACTGAAATCTCTCCTTATCTCTCCTTCCATCAAGATCTCAGACGAGCTCGCACAGCCTGACAATGTGCTACATAACCAGACCAATCAGACACTGGAGGAAGGCCAATTCTGATTGGCAAGGAAACAGTTAATCAGAATTAAGCTCTCATCCAGCATTTTCTCTTCAACTGAGAGATGTTGAGAATGAGCAAGGATCTGAGCGAGCCAAAATACAAGTGTACAAAATAGAAGTGTGTATCTGAAAAGTATTTTCGCTGAAAAGTTCCAAACAGTTTTAACAAATTTACTTGGCAGAGCTCATGAACACACTTATACAGTACGTGACTTGTTTGTCCTGTTCATGCCACGGGTGCTCAATCAGATGGGGATCTGGTGGCCGGGTCACTGGCCTTGGGTCGTTTCCCCCCTGTGCCCAGTGCATTGTGGGCTGTGATGCTCTGGGTGTTCTGGTGCCTTTCTATCACAGCCAGCATTGACTTTTTTGTGCTGAATTGGCTTTTCTGTGGGATCAGACTGGACAGTTGGCATGGGTACGCCTTGAGTGCCCATTAGCCTGTCACCACTTTACTGGTGTATAATAGATAATCGGTGTAAATGTGTTGTGTGGTGTTAATATTATGGCTGATTGATCAATAAACATTGATCAAAATTGATCTGACATTTTAATGCAGATTTAATTTCCTGTTAAGTTGCGGCATATTTTCTGACAAGTTTGCTGTAACAACATTGTGTGTGTGTGTGTGTGTGTGTGTGTGTGTGTGTGTGTGTGTGTGTGTGTGTGTACAGTATGTGTGAAAATGCGGTATAAGTTACCCAGCACTGTTAAAATTCCCAAAGGTTTAATTAACATGAAGTTTACCATGAACTCCAAAGCGGCTGCGTTACCACCAGGGATTTTACACTTTATTATAATTTTACACACTGAGCCTCTTCCTTTATTGCATGAATTAATCTTGTTCAGAATCCACCACTGAGTAGTTTATCATTTTTATTGTGTTTTATTTCGACAGCAGTGAGCGCTGACAGATTAAACCACATCGGGCAGTTCTCAGACCTGTGTGTAAAAGGGATTATTATAGAGTTGCTCAGGCTCTGTGTAGGATGAAAACCCTCTCCTGTAGCTTCACCTGGAGAACACAGAGCATGTAGTGTAGCTGGAGGAAGGGGGTTGGGGGGGCTATGACATGAATGACAGCTGGAATGAAAACACAGTTAATTCACATGTTTCAGCTGAAATCTAATTTCTTTGTCACTGTGTTGTTGTAGATGACGGATTGTTCTCCTACCAGATCGGCCTCGTTCTCGCCGGACTCGTGGTACCGTAAAACATGCGAGGAGTCTCGCTCTGGGTTCCGTCCGGTTCCTGAGGGAGCTCGCTCTGTTCCTGGTTCCTCAGGCGCCCCTTCCCCTGGTTCAGGAACCTCCTCCCCGGGTTCTTTCTCCAGCTCTCCAGGCACCGTGTCTCCAGGAATTGGGACAAGTTCTCCTGGCTCTCTGGGAGGTTCTCCAGGGTTTGGAACTGGTTCTCCGGCCTCAGGCAGTGGCAGCTCCCCAGGATCCGAGAGAGGAACATGGTGTGATACCTGCACCTGCCGTCTGGTGGAGCTGAAGAGGCAAGCAGCCAAATTGCTCCTCCCTGGACCTTACTCCTCCAAGGTAGGGTTCAAATGCACTCTTTAGGGTCCTCTGTGTGTGGTTTAATCATCTCAGTGTGCTGGTGACTCACCATCTCTCTCCCTATCTTTCTCTCTGTCTCAGTCTCTCCCCCCCCCGTCTCTCTCTGTCTATCTCTATATCTACATATCTGTCTCTCTCTCTCTCTCTCTCTCTCTGATGCATTGGCTATGCTTTTAATTCCGCTCAGTGATAGATGATGAGATCCATCAGTCCGTGAAGAACATCTGCACTGTGTGTGTGTGTGCGTGTGTGTGTGTGTATGTGTGTGTGTGTGTCAAGTGAATGAGGGGGGCGACTTACATTGTGAAAAATAAAATGTTTGCCTCAGCAGGATGGGAAGCTGTGAGAGACTCAGTGTTTCACCCCATTAATAAATAATTACTGACTCGCCCCCTCCTGTTCTTCTTCCTGCCTCTTCCAGTCAAACACTATTTAATGCTCAGGCCCCGCCTCCACATATACACACATCCTATGCATGTGATTAAGATACTTAACATTAATAATGTTCTCAAAGTGCCCCCTTGCTTTCTTTATGCCTGTGTACATTGGGGTAGTGTGTGCGTGTGTGCGTGCGTGGGTGCGTGCGTGTGTTTGTGTGTTTAAAACAGGGCATTCGTCTGAGCTCATAAACTCTTCTGTAGACCCCTCTTTACTTTTACTGACCCCCTAAAGGCAAAATGTTTACCCTTCCGTAGGGAGTGAGTCACGCACAGGATGTTTTTATTAACTAAGATGAAATCACTTCTCTGTGCCCACTACAAAGTGCACTAGTCTGTCTATCCCTATATAGTGAGCTGCTTATACGAGTGCACTCGTTGAGTATTTGATATCAACAATGTCTTGTACACTCTACGTGGTGTGTGTCAGTGAAGCATAGAGAGCGCAAGAGAGAGAAACAGACAGAAAGAGACAAAGGCAGACACACACAAACACACATAGACACACATGCGGTGTGTTTTACAGCCATGTTTAGTGGGTTCCTGCGCTGACTCAGAGAACTTTAATAGGTGAGACAGACAGAGGATGACAGGAAGTTCTGTTCTGACCTTTTTACCTCATAAAATGACAGGCCAGAGGTTACATTACTCCCTACAGAAGTGTGTGTAGAGATGTAACAGCAGGTAGTAATGGCAACCAGGGTATATTTACTACAAACCCAAAGTGTTTGTTGTTCGACTGAGTTCTACTACATACAACTGTATTCCTATAGTACTGTATGGAACCATGCTTCTGTAGTAGTAAATCGAACTACACTCCTACTGTTTGTCGAACTATACTCTTATGCTACCAAACTGAACCATATCCCTATAGTACTGTATGTATGTTTTTTTTATATTATTAAATAGAGCTATAGTCTTATACTACTTAATTAACTATATTACTGTATAAACACTATAATACTATGTACCTTTCTTTACTACTAAATATATTCATATTCATATTCATATACTACTGTGTAGAATAACAACATGATATACTACTACATAAAACTGTACTCAAACTATACTATAAATAGAGCTAAACTTCTATACTACTAAATTAATTATACTCCTATATAACTACATAGAACTATACCACTATGTAGAACTAAACTACAGTCCTTCTACAGTACTAGATAGGACCATATTCATATACTACTATGTAGAATAATGACACTATACTATAGTATAGTATATAGGAGTATAGTTGTATATTACACTATAATATACAACTATACTCCTATACGATTCAACGGAACTACACCACCACACTACCATATAGAAATATGACACTATACTACTATATACAATTATACTCCTATATAATTAAATAGAACTACCAACTATGAACCTCTGTAGGAACTTCTAGGGACTGAGAAGACCAATGGTGACCATAGTATTTATTCTCATTTTTACAACTGTGGTAGGACCACCACTCACACATTCACACACTACGGACAATGCAGGAACGCCAGTTAGCGTAATCTGCATTTTTTTGGACTGTGGGAGGAAACCTGCATACCCGGAGGAAACCCACCAAGCACGGGAGGGGGGGGGGGGGGCATGCAAACTCCATGCACACAGACCCTGAGCCAGTAATCGACCCTGTGCTAACCACTAAGCCACCGTGCTGCCAGAACTACTGTATGCTTCTATACAACTAATTACTGTAGAATGATATCACTATACTACCATATAGAACTATAGTCCTACACTTTTATAGTACTAGATAGTATCATCCTCATACACTACTGTGCAAAATAATTCACACTATACCACAACATAAAACTGTACTAGTAAATAGAACTTTGGCACCATACTACCATATATTGTATAGCTATACTACAATATACTGTAGATCTATACTCATAGCACTGTAGAATTATACTACTTTATATAACCAATGACATATATTGCTATGTAGAACTATATTTCCATATTACTTTATAGAACTATACCACTATTCTATTACAGTATATAGAGCTATACCTTGCCACTGCTAATCAAAACTATACTCCTACAGTACTACATAGAACTATAACACTACATACTATACTCAGCTGACTTTCATGTCTTAAAATAATAACTAAATGTTGTAGGTTGTGTTGTTGTTATTACTTAATAACCTAACGCCATCCTAAATTTTAACTGGTACAGTATGTCTGGTGGAACGAATGTCATATGCTACTTATATACAGTTGAACTGCTCCATAGAACTATACCACTACACTGCTATTATAGTACCATGTTTCTATACTGTATACCACGATACCACTCAACTACTTTATAGAACAGTACTACTGTACTATAGGCAGGATGATGTTATCAAATATGTTGCGCAGTGCAGTATCACTCTCCCATACACCCACCCAACACACACACACACACACACATATAGACCATCGCTCAAGACCTCCACACACAAAATAGGTGTGCGCTGTCCTGCCCCCTAGTGAGCACAGGCACTTGATACCAAACATTACACCAATATGTGTAGAATGGGGAGTAAAGGTGTAGTGTGTAGAAGTTAGGGTGTAGGGTTTCAGTGAGGGATTAGGGTATAGGGTCGATGCTTTGAACAAGTGTTTAGGGTGAATGGTGGAGGGTTTGAGTAATGGGTTAGAGTAGAGAGTCTCAGTGAGGGTTTAGGTGTAGTGAGTTGTTATGGTGTAGGGTTTGAGTCAGTGGTTAGGGTGTAGGTTTTCATTGAGGGGTTGGGGTAGAGTGGGTAGTTTGAGTAATGTTTAATGGTTTGATTGTGGAGGTAGGGTGTAAGGTTAATGGTTTGCATAAGTGGTTAGGGGGTATGGTGGAGGGTTTGAGTGAGGGATCTGGGTGTATGGTGGAGGGTTTGAGGAATAAGGTGACTTTTCAGGAAAACTGAGTGACATCAAGAAGCCTTTCATTTTCAGCCAGTTCAATTCCAGGTCAGATGGAAGTTAGACCCAGTACACTGTCCAGTGTGGTGGTCTGAGCCTCAGTGAAACGTAGAGAAATACTGAGAAATAAATTCTGGTGTTTAATCATGAATCATTAATGTATTGTAGCTACACTAGCCGTGTCCATGGTTCCAGTGTCGCTATGGTTACAGCCAAAGTTGCGTTTATTCCCCATATCAACACCAAAAGCACTTCTCTGTACAAAGTGTGAAGTCCTGTTTCACCCCAGCTGTCTGTCTCTCTGTTTATCTCTCCATATCACACCGTCTGTCTGTTTCTCTATCTCACAGTCAGTTATCTGCAGCATTGGTAAACTCAGTCTCCTTGAAACGAAGGGGGTCAAAGTGAACGGGGTGAAGTCAGAATGAGAGAACAGAGAGAAGAAGAGAGAGAGAGAGAGAGAGAGCGAGAGCAAGCTTTTGGACCTGTTAGTGTGTGAAGATGGATTACAAACCCAGCACAAAGCAATTTATCATTGTCACAGGGAGAGAGAGAGAGAGAGAGAGAGAGAGAGACTGGGAGACGAAGTGAGGACAACAGGCCAGGAGAGAAAGACAGATGGAGACACAGGTAGAGAGACAGGTAAGGTGAGACAGGATTGTTGCTGAAATGTGTCCTAAACTGTGTGTGTGTGTGTGTGTGTGTGTGTGTGTGTGTGTGTGTGTGTGTGTGTGTGTGTGTGTGTGTTCAGGAGGGATGAGTGTAGTGTAGACTGTGATGACATTTGTCCAGGTGGAAGATGTTGAGGTTTATTAGCCTGTCAGTGTACATTTTTTATGGATTGCTGTGTGTGTGTGTGTGTGTGTGTGTGTGTGTGTTTCAGTGTGTGTACAGTGTGAGCATTTTACAGCTTAAGGTCAACAAAATAGAAAGAGCTCATGTACAGTATGTGTGTATATAAAAACATCTGTGTGTGTGTGTGTGTTGCCAGTATGTCTACATGAAAGTTGTATTAGAGTCGGATCGTTGTCATAGTAACCATCTTAAGTAATTAGGCTCAAAGTGGCATGAGTCTGTATGTAAATATAAATAATCATAGATTGACAATAGATTTTACACACACACACACACACACACACACACACACACACACACAAACAAAAACATACACAGACTGACATTTTGAAACACTCGTGCTATATTGGTTAATTTTCCATGTTGATTTGTTAATTAAATAAGATTAAGTCTGTGTGTGTGTGTGTGTGTGTGTGTGTGTGTGTGTGTGTCAATCTGATGTCACGAAAACTTTTTGTGAAGGAATTCTGATCGAATGTTCGTCTGCTACGCTTAGAGACAAAATACGTTATCATCATGACACCTGGGCACTGGTTTGATTTGTATTTCGATTCTGTTAGTACCATGATTTTATAAATATCCCTTTACAATATTCAGTTTTTTAGATTTTTTTTTTGCAAATCTATGCAAACGTAAACGATATTTCGTTCCTACCACATAGGATACTGTGCTGGCTGCCACTGTGGGATTAGCTTAGAGTGTGCCACCTTTAGGATTATAGAGGAATGGCAACATTTTACCACCTCAAATGCAAACGTATATAAATTGAAAATGGACCTTCAAGTGGACCTATCATCCGGAGATTGTGAGTTCGAATCCTGATGGTAGCCTGATGCTGTAGCCTGGGAGGAATTATAGTGCTCACAGATCAGTAGTGGCTCTAACCAATCCTACTGTAGGTGTCTGTGAGCTCACGCGTGTGGAAGGAGCAGATATCACTATCTTACGACTGTGTTGTGCTGGTTCTATTTCAATTCAGTTAAATTTGATTTGTATAGAGCTTTTTACAATTGTCATTGTCTCAAAGCAGCTTTACACAATCAAAAGAAATTTGTATGAAATGTCAATGTGTATGAATCAAAATGATCAGACTGTTCCCTGATGAGCAAGCCGAGGGCGACGGTGGCAAGGAAGAACTCCCTCACATGGCAATAGGAGGAAACCCTGAGAGGAACCAGACTCAACAGGGAACCCATCCTCATCTGGGTGATAACGGATAGCAGGGATTGATCTGCAGTCATACTGTGTGTTAGGAGGCGGGAAGTTCAGTATAACAGAAGGTGTGTTTAAGTTAATATGGAGTCCAGTTTGTTACTGGAGGCTCAGGTAGACTGTAGGAAACTCCAGTCCTGAACTATCTGCTTCAGCCGAGGCCAGGACCATCTTCGTGGTAAAGTGGAACTGCCCCCAGTCACCACACGCATCTCAAACAGGCCACACAGGCATCCATGCGATAAGATCTCCAACCAGGACGAGTCAAACAGGTCCAGAGGACAGAGGGAATCTGGATCACTGGTGGCTCAGGAGTGGCATAAAGACGGGGGGAGAGAAGAGAAGAGAGCAGAAGAGAAAACAGTTAGATATGGCCACAAGCACATGATGTATAAAGGGAATGTATATATAGTGCAGAGTGCAGGCAGGGACTCCGGCAGGACTAATTATGGCAGCTTAACTAAAAGGGAGAGCCAGAAGGAAACACAGACATGAGGGGGAACTGAGATGGAAAGCAACCACGTGATAGCCTTTTCCCTCCCTGATTGGTAGTTGTAGCCTTGATGGGGAGCGCTCTAATGGCAGGTGGGAATTGGCTACGATTAATTCAAGGAGAAAATCTGGAAAAATCCCAGAGAAAATAAAATGATCAAATTATTTATTTTTTTTTTTTTTTTGAAGTTTGGTGATACATGAATTGCCACACAAAAGATTTTTCCTCCTGTCTTTATTGCTTTCATTGCAATGGCGACAGGTGTTTCAGCCACACCCACTCCAAACAGGTGAATACAATCCAGCACATGAAGCTGCAAGCTCCACGGATTTTCACGCGCAGTAATTAGGTGGGACCGAAGAGCAAAATTTCTGGAAGTGTCTTGGAGCAACAGCAGATGTTAGAGCACACAGACTCACAGAGCGATCTCTGCTTGCCGAGGGCTGAAACTCAGACAGGGTAAAAATCCTCTGTTACACCTTTCACTACAGAGCTCCAAACTGCCCCTGGAAGCCACATTAGCACAAGACCGGTGCAGGAGAAGCTGCTGGAAACCGGGTTTCATGGCCTAGCAGCTACACACACACACACACACACACACACACACACACACATACACCTGAGATCACTGTACACAATGCCAAATCGGCTGGAGCGGTGTAAAGCACCAACACTCGACTCTGGAGAAGTGGGAAGACCTTTTTGGAGCAATGGATCACTCCTCAATGATGGACGAGTCTGGGTTTGGAATGTCCACAAAACATTAGAATGTATATAGTGTAACTTACAACATTTAACGTTTCATTAACACTAAGTCACTAACCTCAGTTACACCTGAGGCCTGAATACTGATGTGTGTGATTCTAGGATTAAATCCACATTTCCTCCAAAGTCTGTTTTTTATCCTTCCTTTCATTGTACTTAAAAGGAAAGACACAAAGAGAAAGAGATGCAGAAAAAAAGAGTGCCCGGAGGGAGGAAAGAGAATGATGGGAGCGAAAAAAAAGAAAAAAAAAAAAAGAAAAGGTGGACTTGGGATGGAGGAAAAAGGGAGGGAGAAAGAAAAACAGATATAAAGAAGTAAAAATGAGCAATGGAGGCTAAGAAGAAGAAAGAATCAGGGAGAGAGAGAAAAGGAGAGATGGAGAGAGAGAGAGAGAGAGAGAGAGATACCAAGCTGGGAAATGGAGGCAGGAGGAAGAAAAAATGAGCAGGAGATGGAGAGAAGGTGTGATGAGGGGATGAGGTGGGGGAGGGGGAGAGACCGAGAGAGAAATTGATAGAGCAGTGAGGGTGACGACACACACACACAGAAAATAGAAAGCACAGCATAATGAGACTGTGTGTGTGTGTGCGAGTGAGAGAGAAAAAAGTGTGTGTGTGTATGTGTGTGGTAATGAATAATGTATAGCAGGTCCACTGGAGTGTGAGACGTCCGTTTGTCCCTTCACACTAATACCTCCAAAGAGAGCGAGTGAAGCATTAGAGATGAACCCTACAACGGCCGTGTTCCAATCTTCACCTGTAGTGCACTACACGCAGACAGACAGCTGCTCATTTAAACGCAATCAGTTAGCAAATTAACGCTGTGTAATGGTTAGCCGTTATGTCCTTAATCTCAGTGATAAATTATGTGAGTTTTTAAAAAGATGTTGTGTGTTAGTGTGTGTGTGTGAGTGCTGTGTGTCAGGACTCATGGATGTGTACCTGTATGTCCCTTGTGCTTATGACTCCACATCAGCACCATTCTTTCTCACATCGACACTTTAACACGCTACATTAACACCGACCACTAACACGCTACATTAACTGGGTTCTCACTGGGCCGCGTGTAAGCAGCGTGGAGCCGTCGTGTAATTTTTCTCATACGCCAGGACATCTGCGGGAAAAGGCGATGTTCCGGATGGTTCCGTCTCAAATCGGCACTTTTTCACTTCTACGTGCGGCCTAGCTCGACTGTCATTTTGCCCGTGTGTCACAGTTGCCTAGCAACAGTGTTCTCCTGACCTGCACCATGTTAACAGCGTAACTACAACCTTCCAGTGGTTACAGTTTGTCAGTGTGGACACCTGTCTCACTCCCACACAGACATGGCAGTGAGACGGCTCATAGACGAGTGTAAAATAACAAGCACTCTGACTCGGACCTACCTGAGACGTAGAGATCAGTACGGACTCTGTGTGGACCTGTGTGTTTCCCGGCACAAACGTACATGTGTGTGTGCGTGTGTGTGTGTGTGTGTGTGTGTGTGTGTGTGTATACACTGTGGTATGAATGAAATCTCTCATAAACCAGTCTGAGTGTTGGCCAGGATAAATATTAACTGTATCAGTGGAGAGAGTAGGATATTCAGCACACACACACACACACACACACACACTCGGGTTTTTACAAAATTTCAGCTCTGTGGAGTTTTTGTTGAAACATGTGATGTGTTAATTCTGGAAACTCAGCAGTAAAAACAGCGATAGTAGACTAAAGCTCTAAACACACACACAGTTGTGGGAGAGCGTATAAAACATCTGGTTATACTCACACTGACCCGAGTGTTTGTATGTGTGTGTGTGTGTGTGTGTGTGTGTGTGTGTGTGTGTGTGTGTAGTTAGCTGGATAAAATCTGTTTTATGGTAACAATGATGACGAGTGCTCAGTGATGTAATCAGGATTTTAAAGGACAAAAAGTGGACCCTTACTGTGAGATGAGTAATGAACTGTACTGAGTTAACTATCCTCACATGTGCTGATTTATGCGCCTACAGTACTGACATAACACCCATACTACTTTCTTAACAGCTACACCACAACCAGCTCAACAGCTACACTACTTCACCTGATTTAAATCGTTTTTGGAGCGTTTTACTAACACCTACACTACTGATATAAGACCTACACTACTGTCATAACACCTACATTATTAACTTAACACCTACACTATTGACTTAACACCTACACTACTGTCTTAACACCTACATTACTGATATAACACCTACACTGCAAAATTCCCAGTGTTGATTTTACACCCTAAGTGTTTATATATGACCTAATGGTCACAAATGTACTCTGAAAGTGTTAAATCAACACTGGGTGTTAATTCAAGACTAAGGATTTTGCTGTGTACACTTAACACTTACACTATTGCCTTAACACCTACACTACTTTCTTAACACCTACACTACTGTCTTAACTTCAACACTATTGTCTTAACTTCTACACTACTGAATTAACACCTACACTACTGTCTTAACACCTACACTATTGACTTAATACCTACATTACTGACTTAACACCTACACTACTGTCTTAACACCTACACTATTGGCTTAACACCTACATTACTGACTTAACACCTACATTACTGACTTAACACCTACATTACTGTCTTAACACCTACATTACTGACTTAACACCTACATTACTGACTTAACACCTACATTACTGTCTTAACACCTACATTACTGACTTAACACCTACATTACTGACTTAACACCTACATTACTGCCTTAACACTTACACTACTGATATAAGACCTACACTACTGTCTTAACACTTACACTACTGACTTAACACCTACACTACTGTCTTAACATCTATAATACCAGCTTAACACCTACACTACTTCACCTGATGTAAATTGCTGTGGAGCGATTTAATACCTACAACACCTACACTACTGACTTAACAGCTAGACTAGCATTTTAACACCTACAGTGCTACTGACAACACCTACCCTTCTACTGACGTAACACCTACACTGTAAAAAAAATGGTACATTTTACAGTAAAAAACTGGCAGCTGTGGTTACCAGAATTTTACCGTAAAAAATACTACAGCTATGTTTGCGGTTCTACAGGATTGCACTCATTACACTGCATATTTTATGGATTTTAATTGTTCTTTTTTTTCGAGCCTGGCCAGGAATCAAACTCAGACCCTGGCGGTGCAAGGCGACAGTGCTAAACACTACACTACCATGCTTGCTACATAAGTGTTGTTGTTGGCGTGCGAGTCGTGCGGGGGGACGTGGGGAAACCGAGGAAGTCCAACAATGACAACAATTGCGTCGCAAGCATGGTAGTGCAATTAACATATGCAGTGTAATGAGTGCAATCCTGTAGAACCACAAACATTACAGTAAACTTCTGGCAACCACAGCTGCCGTTTTTTTTTTTATCATAAAACTTACGTTTTTTTTTTTTTTACAGTGCAATAATGGTGCTACCGTATTTTTACGGTAAAATTCTGGTAACCACAGCTGCCAGTTTTTTACTGTAAAATGTAAAGTCCAACCATTTTTTTTACAGTGTAGGTGTTAAGTCAGTAGTGTAGATGTTGATGTTTACATCAGGTGAAGTAGTGTAGGTGTTAAGCTGGTATTATAGATGTTAAGACAGTAGTGTAGGTGTTAAGTCAGTAGTGTAGGTGTTAAGAAAGTAGTGTAGGTGGTTACCGGGGTTTTTTTTTTTTTTACAGTGTACACTACGGGCTTAAAGGGGCCTTATTATTTTTGGACAGTTACATGGGACTGTAGTGTGCGTCTATGTGTGTACATGTGTGTGATGAGAAAAACACAACCTTCAATTTCTTCCTTTGTTGATGACTTTTTGTGTCTTATTAAAGAAAAAGGTGATAATTTAATTATGACCCTCGTCTCCCTCGGGGCTCAGCTCCGCCCAGTAAATGCCATTTTATTTTGCCCACGACAGTCTGTAGAGAGCTCCAGCATGTCACAGTTAAAAGCAAGGCGCAGTAAAGACTCTGTAGTTGGCTGTAAACAAGAACACTAAACTCTCTCTTTACTCCCATCTTCTAAATAAATAAAAACTTCCTTTTAAACTACTCTCTCTCTCCCGTTTCCTCTTTTGCAGGACCCGTCTCTCTCTCTCCTTCTCCATGATAAGTTGCAGATTCCCAGCAGCCCAAGGAAAGCCTGGAACGAGCACGAGAGCCGCTGTGAAGTTTGCTTCACACACCTCAGCCAATTAAAACAGGAAGCTGTACGGCTGGTGCTGACCTGTGACGTGTCACCTGGGTCTCCGCCCTCTCTTGCCTCATTGGTGGGTACCAGGAGCCTCATCCAAGGCTCCACCCCTACCCACCTGTCAGGATCATACCATCCTGTCACGCCATCCTCCTCTTCTAACAGCGCAGTCTCGGCCTCCAGCGTCTCATCAACGTGCAGTGCAACCACAGCCCCTAGCACTAGCGTTAGCAATGTTAGCATCAGCAGCCCTCATCATGCCAAACACGGCAGTAAACCCAACACACTCGGTGTGGAGAGGAAAACCGGCTCTCCGGCACACACGCACCCTGAGAACACTTGGTCACCTGCACACGTGTCTCGCTCTAATGGAGTCACGCTCATCCCTTATCAGGTACAACATGCACTACATACAAGTCAGATACACAGGGGCAGTGTCCCAAACCAATCACACTTATACAATGAAGTGCTTTTATCACATGTTAATCACATTTATGCAATGCAGACTTCACGGTTTTGTTGACTGTCTGTAGCGAGAGTGTCATTCAGCCTCTCTCTGTCTGTCTTGCTCATTCCGTCTCCTTCTTTCCTTCAATAAGCCAATGAATTCTAGATTTCAGGGTCAACTTAGGGGCTTCCAGCATTATGAGTTAGCAGGAGTTGCACATTTTTCATAACTTGAGTAGTAAGCACCAGCATGTTGTATGTTGGAGGAGCACTTTACCTGTCTGTCTGAGTGTTCTGGTGGTCCTGGACACCTATG